>JAPKLW010003713.1:2500-36953 GCA_026898455.1 Plectranthus barbatus
AAAAAGGATAATGAGTTAGGGTGGGCGATGCCTTGGCACCGCCCCTCCGACGCTCAAGTTAGTAATGATTCGAAAAGCAAATAACATTGAACTAAGAGATAAATATAAAAGATAAAGAGAAAGTGTATCTGTGTACTAAAGGTAGTCCTGCTTCAAATGTTTAACATAACTATTCCTAATTTTTTTATGTTCACTATTTTGAGACTATAGGCTCCGTGTCCTACGACTCGGGTTATTTTGTAAAGTCCCTTCCGATTAGGAGCTAGTTTCACCACATTGGGTTGACCTCTTGAGCATGAGGTCGTCTATCGTTAATGTTAGTGTAGTGATCGCCTCCATAGTCGTTGTGGTGGGGTCGTGGCAGTGCATGCTGTTGTGCCTCGGCCAGTTCAGCGGCCTTCTCCTTGTCAAGCCGGTAGATCCAGTTTGGTTCATCCTCCTCCCAATTGATCTCGGACCAAGTTTGGCTCATGACCGAGTCCATATCATAGCAGGGGTGGCTGGTCAGGTCACGGTACAACTTTGATGTCACGTCGAGCCCGTTCTTGAATGTGTAGACTGCCGTTTGAGGAGGGCTATGGGGGATGGTTGCGAGCTCACGGTTGAACCTCCCCACGTACTATTTCAATGATTCTCCTTTCCTGATGTGCATGTTGTTGAGCGCGTCAGGGTGTTTGGCCAAGCGCCTGCAGTTGGAGTATTGCTTCCTAAAGGTGTAGTGCAGCTCTAAGAAGGATGAAATATATTTCTTTAGGTTGACAAACTCCTAGAGAGCTAGGCCGGTGAGGCTGGACCCGAAGATTTTACACATGCATGCTTCGCAGAGATTTGCGGGTACAGAGGTGGTCAACATCTTTTGCTTGTAGAAGGCGAAGTGATCTGTTGTGCCATCGTACAATGTGAACGACAAGAGAGCGAACTTCACCGGGATGTCTGTGTTGGTGATGTTTGCATAACTATCTCGAGGAATCATCGGGTCTGGCAGCAGTGCTCCCTGGATCTGAGTGATGATGGACTCCTAGAGGGCCATTCGTGCCTTCATCCGTCATTTGTACTCGTTGCGTGGATCAATTACATCACATCGGTCGGTCGGTGTTGACCAAGTTCCTTCACAACCCCAGTGTTACAGGGTCGGCAGTATCCATTTCCTCCACACCATCTCGTCGGTCGGTATAGACCACGTCTCATCGGTCGGTGTTGACCAGGTTACTTCGCAGCCCCAGTATCACAAGGCTGGTCATATTCAATCCCTCCACACGCGGTTGGCTTTTGAGCTCCTCAATTTCCCTGAGGAGTTGGAAGTTTTCTTTGCGCAACTCGTGGTTGGCCGCGTGGAGTTGCACGATACGTGTGTCCATTTCTTAGAGTGTTATTGTACTTTCTTGCATCTGTACGAGAGTTGAGCCACTACAGCGTCAGTCACCGAGGATGGCAACGCTGGTGGCCTTGTTATCTGCTGAGTCCTCCGGTTTAACTCCTCCATGGGAATAAGTTCTATCATTTCGTCGGGTTCCCGGGGAGCGTCTGCGAGATTCTCATGATTACCTTCCATTCAGAAAACTTGATTCCAAAAGCTTCACGGTGGGCGCCGAATGTTGAGGTTCAATATTTTGGATGAGACAGGGCTCTTGGAACCGTTAAATAGAACGACAAATAATAACAAGAATAAGGTAATCGAAAATAGTTAATTGAAGAATAAGGAATGCGAGATAGAGCGAAATAAAATGCGAGTAGAAAATAATACAAAAAATGCGGTGGAACGAGCATGAAAATAAAGCGAATCAGTGTATATTTCGATTGAGTTTCAGTACAGTGTTTAGAGGGGAAAATCGAAACAAAAATTGGGTGAATTTCTACTATTTATAGACAAAAATGTGAAGAGAAAAAACCATAACTGATGCCCTGGTCGTCGGGGAGCACGTGGTCGCCGAAAATCCAGCAACTGCTCGTGATTTTTAGGGTCGGTTAGGGTTAGCAACGACTCTCCGCCGTCAGGTCCCTATAGGGGTTGCTTCCTCTCCTCGGTGGTGAGCTCGTCATGGGGATCGATATAGACTTGAAGATGGGGTTGATCGTGACCCCGATCCTTAGATTGCACTGCTGAATCCTTTGAAAGGTCGTGGTCTCTCCTCGATGGTGAGCTCGTTTTGTGATCAATATAGAGGACAAGTTGGGATCAACGTTGACCTTATGCCTTAGGCGCTTTTGTGTGCTTCTGTTCCCAAGTGGGTTTGAGACGTGCAGGCTTTGGGTCGATGAATCATCGGTTGGGCATAGGCCTCGTGGGCTTGCCCCCAACACATAACAACGCAGAATATGAAGATATAGGGTTATATGTTTAAATTGAATTTCTATTAAAATTTTAAATTTGGGTTATAAGGGAAAAAATTGTAATAATATATTATATTTTAAATTCTTATTTTATAAAGGGCTATACTTAGCAAAAACATGACTGCATTTAGAATTATCCTTAATATTTTTGACTCTCACAAATTCGTAGGTGGAGTGCTCGTAACTAAAGTGGAGAATTGCTAGTATTTGGAAATAAGAAAGTCTGGCAACTAGTATTTGAATTTCAGATTTACCTATATTAATTTATTATGTATTTATGAATGTTTGATTGAGGATTTTAATTTCAAATGAAGCTACAAATCTATTTATTTATCCAACACAAGATTTAAACAACCAAATATAAATATTATATATTATTTTATCGAATTTTTATGAGATTGTAAATTGTAATTATGTTTATTGAAATTAATTCTTATAGTATAGATCCTTATCAGATCATTTGGATATGACCATTCTCATTGAATACTTATCATATCTTACGAATACAAATCAGATTTGTGCTTAACCGATATAAAATTTATTTTTTTAACTAGGAGTGTAATCGAACCGAGTCGAGTCGAGTCGAGTAGTGTCGTGCTCAAGTTTGACTCATTTAGTTTCGAGTCGAGCTTCGAGCTTTTTTATCGAATACTTTGATGTTCACGAACATTATCGAGCCTAAACGAACTTTCTAAATTTAGAATATATTTAAGATTTTCATTATTATTTTGATGAAAAAGTTATTTATTCCAAAAAAAAATATCATATTTATGCTCAAATTCTTTTTTTTTTTTTATTAGATAGATTTATCATTATTGTTACTCTTAAATCATAAAAATATTATTTTTACAAAAGTAATTATTTTATATTTCTTACTAATTTTAGCTAACGAGCCTGCTCACGAGTCGAATACTATGATGCTCAAGTTTGGTTCATTTAATAAACGAGCTTTACTAAACAAACTCGAACGAGCTTTTATCGAGTCGAGATCCGAATAGCCCACGAACAATTTGGTTCATTTACACCTCTATTTTTAACGAATCAAATAAAAATTAGATCTTAAAAGATCTAGATTAACACTAAAAGAATTCTATCCGCACAAATTACCATCCCTACTTCTAAGAAATTATATTTCATACCTCACTAATGTTAGAGAAATACTTCATTAATGCCGAGCGTTATCTACTAACGAATAGTATCAAATCTATATATATAATAATTATACGCAACATCTCTACTCTTTCTGGTATAGAAAGTACAATAAGCTAGAATTTGAATCAGAAATATAATTTTTAAAATAAGAAATTGAAAATTGTTAAAAGGTTAATTAATGAATCATTTATTTTAAAAAAAAATTCAAGAATCGAAGTGCGTGAGCTAAAATTCATTATAAACGGGATAACGATAGTAAATATTAGTATCAACTGCTCAATCTATAAAACATTTCTAAAATTCAATTTGCCTTAGAAATCAAACCAAGCTCACAAACAAATTAGTAAGTATTAAAGGAAAGATGGAGACACAAATACACAACATAATGAAGGTGGATTTTTCTAATGATAGTATACAAAATGCAATCCGTACGTGTTTCGAGCCGCAAATTCATTTTAAGCAATGATGTGAAAACTGAAAATTATGATTTACTCTCATAATAGAAAATCATAAAATATTTGGGTCGTACATTATCAAAGCTAGTTAAACTAGAGAGTCATCTTTTAAAGAGTGAAGCTTCTGTTACGGTTGCTTCTTCTGCAGCAGCAAAGCAAATGCTTTGCAGGGTTAGTCTCTAATGAATGTTAGCAAGATTGTCTATCCTGAAGGCCTATAAGAACATGCCCATCTTCTCAAATCATAATTTTAAAGACCTGAAATCATTCCTAAAAACACACTGAAATAGAACATGACAAAACAAGACCAATCACTTAGAAAAGTGAACAAGTTTACTTGAAAACAGCCACAAAGTCACAAACTTGACTAGTAATATAGCAACAAAAAAAAACAAAAGATAATAACTCGAAGCAAACACTCAGACATATCAATCAAGTCTACCTCACAGTAACTATGTCATCAATCTTCAAGATCATCCGAACACACTCTGCAGCCAAAGAAATTGCACTCGTGCTCACGAGCAGGGGCTGCACTACATTTTCCTCCAAAATGTTAGTGATTTGTCCCTTCCTCACATTGATCCCTGCATTGATTTCACCTTGCGCATGCCTGTTCCTCAACTCAGTCACAATGGAAATTGGATTCAACCCTGCATTCTCAGCCAATGTGTAAGGAATCACCTCAAGTGCTTCCGCAAAGGCTCTGACACAGTAGCCTTCCATACCCTGCAGCACCTTTGCCCAGGCTCCTAACTGCCTCGAAAGCTCAATCTCAGGTGCTCCACCACCAGCAATCAGAAATTTCTTGTTAACCAAACACCTCACCACACACAAAGCATCATGCAAACTCCTTTCAGCTTCATCCAGCACCAAATGATTCGACCCACGAACCAGCACACTTGTTGTCCTCCCCATGTCCTTGATCCCTGTAATCTTCACAATCTTCCCACCATCTCCCAATGGCACCTCTTCCACCAAATCAGCATATCCCAACTTAGCAGCATGGAAATGTTCTATGTTCGAGATAGGCAAACAATTCAAAGTCTTGGTGATGAACTCAATCTCATCCCTCTCAATATCTCTAATGACTAAAATCTTAGCCTTAGCCAAATAGTGCAACGACAAGTCCGTAACAGCATCCCTCAAGATGCTCTTCTGAATCAACAGCACGTTACACCCAGTAGCTTTGATCTTCTTAATCATCCCTAAGATATAATTCCTCTCCTCCTTCAAAATCCTATCCATTTGTGAGTAGTCAGACACCACAATGCTCTGTTCAATATCAGTTTTAGGTGGGGAGATCTGAAATTGTATAACCGCAATCTTAGCATTTTCTACCCTAGTCGGCCCCCCCGCAGCATGACTCACCTTCTTATCAAAAACCAACCCTTTCACAAATTCAGTATCATCAACAGTCCCACCAAGTTTCTTCACGATTTTAATATCTTTCAAATCAACTAAATCAGGTTTCTCCGGATCCACCACAGAAAGCACAGCATCAACAGCTAAAGGTGCCAAAAGTGTAGAGTACTGCGAGACTACCTTTGAGTTCAGAGACGTCGAAGCGGATTTGACGAGGGACTCCCGATCCGACAGCTCCACGGGGACAGCCATAGCGGTCAGAATCTCCACAGCCTTAATCGAAGCCTTGTGGAGCGAATCGGAGACAACAGTGGGGTGAATCCCGGCGTTCAAGAGAGTAAGAGAAGCCTTGAGCAGCGAGCCTGCAATGACCACAACTGTGGTGGTGCCGTCCCCGGCTACGACGTCCTGAGACTTGGAAAGCTCAACGAGGAACTTGGCGGCGGGCTGGAGTACTTCCATTTTGGCAAGGATGGTAGCGCCATCGTTGGTGATAATAACCTCGCCGTTCGCGGTCGAGATCATCTTGTCCATGCCCTTGGGGCCGAGGCTGGTCCGCACGGCATCCGCCACGGCCTGCGCCGCGGCGATATTGGCCATGCGAATGTCATCTTTGCGCTTGTTGTCGACGAAAGTCTCGGTAGGCTTGGCCTTCGACACCGCCGCAGACGCCATTGATCGGATTCTTGAGATTGCGAGATTTGAAACTGTAAAACCCTAGAAAGAGAGAGAGTGTGGTAGAGGGTTTTTTCTAGAGAATTGAAATGCTGCCCTACACACTGTGATCTTTATGCACGTCCCATTTGGATTGGGGGTGAATTCAAATAAAACTAATTGAATTGTTTTTATATTAAATTAGTCAAATCATACGAAAACAATTTACAAAAATCATGTCAAAAATTAAAAAAAAAATCACTTCATAACATAACCAAATTTATTTTCCATTTTAAGGCTATTTCACTTAAGTACAAATTTTATTTGTATCACTATTGATGTATTCTTTTTAAATATACAAAATGTTTAAATATATCTCAAATCATGCAAGTTTATTCAAATTTATCATAAATTATTCAGATGTTTCAATAAATATTTAAATTATAAAAAAAATATTCAAATATATTTCCAATTTTTTTTTTCCATAAATGACAAGTACATCGAAAATCTAACTCAGACACAAGTGAGTTATAATAGTAAATAATTAAGTCAAAAAACTTAATTTGTTGATTTGGATTTCTAACAATACAATTATCTTTTGTTAATCGAAAAAAATAGTATGAGATACATTTGCATAGTTTTTAATAATTTAGATATATTTGCATAGTTTTTAATAGTTTATTGAAACATTTGATTAGTTCGGGATAAATTTGAGAGAACTTGAATAAATCGAGATAAATTTCAACCTTATGCTTTTTAAATAATTATACGTAAATTAATATTTTCGCTCATACTTTGGTTAGTTTTGGAGCTAGGACTTCGATGCATGATTTAGAACAAAGAAACCGAGAATGGTCGGTTATAACTTATAACTTGTAATTGCAGCTCGAAATATTAATTAATAGTATATTGAATAAAACTCAATGGAGTGATGACAAAGGATTAAAAAACTCTAATAAACCGTAAATAAATTACAGAACCATCATAAAAAATTAATTACATTAAAACATAATAATAACAGAGCAAAACACACAAACACTACAACGCAAACAAAAACCAAAGCAAGTCCCAAAAATAAAAAACAAAACGCTTCATATTATTGGTTTTTCCAAATCCAGGATGAGCACAGCAGAGCAGCACACACTCAATCTTCGCAATCACAACCGATGGAAAACGGAACAAGACACGTTCCAAACCATTAACTTATTCATCACAAAAATCATAATCCAGACAGCTAGCCTTCAGAAAACTAACCAAAAATGCCAACCTGTTTCGGATATCTTTTTTTCCAAACATCACTGAGGTGGTGTAACAACCTTCCATATGCGGATGCACGCATCCTCACCCGAGCTTACCACCGTGTTGTCATCACCGAAAACCAATCCGTACACTCCACCCAAGTGGGCTCCTTTGATGGTTATCCGACTTGCAGCTGGCTTATTTACATCGTATATAATGACACAAGTGTCAAGTGATCCAGTAGCAATCAAGCTGCTATTGGGAGACCATGCCAAACAGTTTACTCGAGCCGTGTGGTATAACATGTTTTTAACCTTTACCTGGATTATGTAATATATATATTGTTTGAGAATGGTTGGATGATACAAAAAGAAAAAAGGGAGTGTGACTACTATGACAAAGTACCTCATGCGAAACTCGATCCCAGACAGTAGCTTCTCGATTAGAATCAGCAGATGCAAACATAGAAATATCAGGTGAGTATTGAATGACCGTGATAGCACCTCGGTGTTTTTCAAGTACTGCTTCTTCCTTCAGAGAATCACCCAAGACAGAGTAGACATGCAATTTGCCATCCTGACCGCCCACAACAGCTTCATTTCCATTAGGTGCAATAGCACAGGCTGTCACAATGAACCCCAGATCAATAGTGGATACAACTTTTGTACCGCGAAGCATTGTAACACCGGTTTCATACGAAACCAATGCTAGATCAGGAGAAAGAAGGGCAAGACTCAAGTCCTTCGGCTGATTGGCAATATCAACACTCTGTGCTTCCCCACACTGGTCTCCCAGCAAAGGAATTCTCCAAACCTTCACCAGATAAAAAAGCATTAATACTATGTGCAGCAATCACATGACCTTCACAAAAGAAAAATGACACATAATCATGGTCGTTACTGGTAAGAGATGCCTAAGAAACATATAGAATATCAATTATTTTCATTATAACTATGAAAATAGAAAAAATGCAACATGTCTACTAAAAGATTAAAAAATTCTAACAAGTTTCAACCGAAAATTTTGGAGGCTTTTCCATACAAATAAAGAAGCTCAACCACCAAATATTTACTCTAGAGTTTGAACATCACAACCAGTAATTTGATTGACTATCAGATGGAGCTTAAAAAGATGCTAGGATCAGACATAGACAAAAACATGGATGCCCTAATAGTTATAAGTTCCAAATGAAGAAAGTTCAATTTCATACAAAGAAAACGGGATCTTCTTTGTGACGCTTAAACGGGCATCTTAAAGCAAACTGTAGATATTACAACGGTCAAAAGGAGCTGATAAACTTGGCAAACTCGTCAAAAAAGACAAAAGTACACATGGGATAAACAGGGGGAAGAAGATTAACTACACAAAAGTGATACATGAGCTTTTGGTGCATGTAATGATGAGCATTACTGAATTATATTCTTACCTTGTTGTCAAATCCTGATGACAGAATTTCTCCTTCGACAGCTGCAAAGCATTTAATTTGGGTGGTGATATTCCTTTCTAGTTTTCCTGAGTATCCAATACCTAGAAGCCACTTAGAAATTAGGCCATCGTAACTGGTGGACAATAGAACTTTTGGATCACTTTTCAGCAGTGCTAGTGCATTAATGTTTTTCATGTGTCCAGACAATTCTAGTGGAGGTTTGTCAAGATTACTGGCAGAGTATAGATAAATACTGCCACCAAGAGAAACGGTGACGATGTAATCATTCTGCCAGAGACAGCCAATTAACATGTCATCTACTCCACCAGATCCAGGACATGTCAATGTTTTCACAAGTTTTCCATTATTATCAGCAGATATCTCCCACACCTTCGCAGTCTTATCAGCAGATGCTGTTACTACCTGAAATTGGGTTCTTGGTAAAAATCAGTCATACAAAATAATCAGGGTGGTCCTAATATGAAAGGATCAATATGCTCAAGCACTCTTGTTCACAGTTTAATCACACAGAACAAGATGTTATCAAATACCACAAACAGCTTACAATTAATTTGGAGAAATGGAAATGATTGAGTAACAGGAAAAAAAATCCCTACAAGCTTTTCAGTTTGGAGTAACAGGAGGGATTGTAGGACAGGGTAAGAGTAGTAATTTAGGCTATCTAGCCTATGTTACAAGTAAAATAATGAAAAAAGGGCATGTGTCCTTTTCCCCATTAAATAATCAAGATTCTCAGCAAAAGATACTGTTTGAATTTAATTATGCTGGGATTACCTGTTTGCTGTCAGCACTCCAACTAACTGCATATATACTGCCCGTGTGACCATCCTCAGAAGACAGCTCTCCAATCATGTCCGCAGTCTTGGCATCATATAGAAGACCCCTTTTGTCTGAGCTTACGCTGATAAATTTGGTCCCATCAGGTGAAAAGCGAATGCAATTCACAAAATTTGTGTGTTCCCTGGAGGCCAATTAACATGCAATAATCATATGGCAGAAAAACAGATATACTAAGAATATAATGGAGATATGCTATGGATGGGATTCAATACAAAAAATAGCAGGACTATGATTATAGCTTCAAAAATATACCTCAACTAATAAGCATAACAAAGTACTTAAATTAAATATTACCGAAGCAATAAAACCCAAATTTAAATACTTCAGAATTTAGGAAAATAAAAAGGAGTTTTTCAATACTCCAGCAATTTTGTCTTGACTACACTCATGAAAAAAAATAGCATTTTTCGACATGATATCCCAGTGGACATAATATTATAGCCCATGAAGAGTCAGGGGCAGTGAATGATAATTACAGCTACCAGCTCTGTAAGGTACCAGGCTTAAAGCTCGATTAGTTCATCCAAAATATAGAAATCAAACAGCCTATGATGAATAGAAATAATAGTTAATTAAATACTTATTTTGATGAATTTCATGCTTAGGTGATACTGGATGCAGAACATGATATGCAAATTCTTATTCAGTATGAAATGCAGAGAGGAGAAACCTGTGTGACAACTTGAACTTAAATGGAGGTCCTTCATAAAAGTTAACTAAAAAGTCCTCGCCACATGTCACAATCCGGTAAGGTCTTGTTGGCTTAAATGCACAACTTAAAATCCTTCTTGAATGCCCATCAAATTCGCCAACATTGCTTCCTGAGTCCCACCTGCAAATATAGGCAGAAACATCAGTTTCATTCAGATATAAGGTTTATTCAGAAGGCAATGAGGATTTTTGATAAAAGGAAAGTTTATCGATAATCTGCTTGAAGAAAGTATGGCATGGCTAACCAGACATACAGGAAATTGTGGACGTGAAAATGCTACGCGGGCATTACAATGCTAAAGCACAGTAGTTATAATACCCCAATATTTCAGCTTTTTTCACCAAAAGTAAAGTGCAAAGTTATCAAACAAGTTGTTCAAAGTATATGGTTCAAGAATAGAATGTCATATTTCCATATTACCATCAGCTTTGACTTATCCAATAACGAGACTTGATTATACATTTATACAACAGCAACTCTACTTGTTGTTACAAGAGAAGTTATGAGTTTGACTATAGCCATCATGATCATGTAAAACTGGAATGGAAATAGAGATTAACACAAGAAATCAGCAAGAGAAAGGCTCATGAATTACTATAACTAATAACTAATAAAAGCAAATGGAGGCGGACCTTTACTATAACTAATGAAAGCTATACAGTTTCAAACTGCAGGTACTTAGCAGACTACTGAAATATCATTATTTGTAAACTGATTTAGCCCAATCATAAGTGATTGTTCTAACTCCGTAAGATTTTACATCCGATGTTACGTTAATTAGAAGCAACAGTTTCTCTCAACCAAAGGTCTTGTAGCCTAATGGTACCCTCCTCATATGTGGGTGAAAAAACAGGGTTGTATCCTCCATGCCTCAAGTTAATATTTGCACGTCCAAAATGATCATACGGTTGCAAATGGAGCGCACACCACTAATTAGACTTCGTGCATTTAATACCACATGAATAATCATTCAATACAAAAACCACCAGATGCAAATTAGAAGAGTTCAGGATACATAAAAACCTACCATGAGGCATTCATAAGCCATAAATAATCACCCCCAATGCAAATAGCACTAGGTTGTCGTGAAAGTGTGCACCATAACATTCGTTTGCACAAACATGTATAGAACACATTTTAGAAAAAATAATTAAGCTCACACAAATGCGCGGACGAATGATTTCCCCTTGCCATCCCCGCAGGCAACAATGCGCTCACCATCGGCAGACCACTGGAGATCGTCGATCCGACCGGACAGGACGCGGAACTCCTTCTTGAGGACGAAATCGTTGTGTGTCCCCCAGATCCGGACGGTGCCGGAGACGTCGGCGGAGGCGATCCACTCCCCATTGGGGGAGAATCGGGCGACGGTGGCAGGGTACATGTGCTCGCCGTAGACCTTGACCTCGAGGGGGCGGTCGAGGTAGCGAATCATGACGGATCGGCCGTTGCAGTAGAGGATTGAATTGGATTTGGCATCGCCGGAAATGAGGATGCCGCGGCCCCGCTCCGTGGATGGCACGCACGCGTAGGTTTCAGCTAGTTCGGCCATTGGTTGCGCTGGTTTCGAAGGGAATGGAATTGAAATGCGGAGGGGAATTTTGGGAATGGTTATTTATAGGATTTTATGCCGGAGAGCTCCACCGTGGCGCCATGTCCAGCTCCCATGTCAACTGCATCTCTCTCTCAACGGATATTATTTATATTTTCATGGATTTTGCAATTTTGCACTTTTTTTTTTCTTGGCATTGAAAAAGCAAAATATCATGATTCTAAATATTCAAATTTTTGGGAGGAGTTGATAAATTTTGTAACTTTTTATTTGGAGGTTTTTATGAATAAATATTCATTTTTTTTTTCTCTTTGAGTAGTTGATCAATAATCATTGACGTTGAGTACTTTACTCTTTGCATTTAAACCAAAAGTGAATCACTTTAGAAATTGTTAATTAAAGGACATAATTAAGCCAATAAAATTGTTCCAAATTGAATGGCTTTAACTGGGGGGTCTATTTAATTAAAATACTTTTGTAGAGAATGGTAGAGAGTTCCTTCTTTTTTTTTTTTTTTTTTTTCCAAAATTTGAAGCATTATCAGTTCACAACTGAAGGATAAGAATTTATCTTTTGGATATAATTAAATTGTCACAACACAACACTCCATAATGTAATGAAGGAAGAGAATTTGCAAAGAAATGAAGAAATTAAGAAGGGTGGGTAATAAATCCAATGGTGTATTTACAGGGCAGGGCAGTGCTCAAAAACCAGAATGCAAATACACTAAGACAAGGGATAGTGTGGCATGATCTTCATCATCAATAAAACAAAGCTTACCACTAACTAATAAGGAATGACAATCTGGAAAAGAATGCCAATATACAACAGCAAACAGAGTAGCAGGGGCTGCCTCCTTTCCGACGAGGACTGGTCATTGATTTCAGACGAGTCGACTGCCAGCGGCATCCCATCACTGTTGAGGCTGCAGTAGGTGGGATCGTCTGTGTTCATCATGAGAGCCCTCAGAACTGCAGATACGGTATGTATGTAAGCAGGTCGGTCCTTGTTGAGAAGCCAGGTCAAGCCCATCAGCTCGCAGTCCCGGTTGTGCATTTTGCTCGTCCTCGTTGCGTTACTTCTCAGCCCCCTCTCCCCGTTCAGCTGCATAATCAAACTACATGTTAGATCATGTTCCTGGAGATAACGAGTTCAGTCGAAGGCGAGCTAAGCCTATCGACAACACTGCACCAAGTCAGTTCGATGTCTAAAACGCATAAGCACCAATACCACATCTGATGATGAAACCATTGATCAAGCATAGTAGCCGACAATGTCGAGCGTAAGCAGGGGCGAAGGCAGCCTTGGGCTGGGGGCCTGCTGACCCCCGGCAGCCGGAATTTTTTTTTTTTTAGTTATATTTCAAAAAAAAATATAAGACTCGATCCAATCGTGATATGGTCGAGCCCCGGAATTTGAAGTCTGCCTCCGTCCCTGAGCGTAAGAGTTACAAAAACATTGCTGCAGAGAATCAACAATGTTGTAAAAAGCAGACTAGATGACGCCTAGCGCTACAAGTCCATGCCCGGTAAAGAAAGTATCGGCCTTGTTAAGCAGTTTTTGTTTCAAATAAACCAATAGAATTTATCTAGCATATATTCTATTCCTTTCAAGAGCAAAATATGCTTTTAGTATGATTTTACGACTCTCAACCCGGATTTGTTAATCGTGATCTTGTAATTATTGTTTAGTAACCTCTATAAATTAATAACCATATTGAGACTGAAATTTTATTAATTTAGGGAGAGTAAAAATATCGATAAATTAATATTTTATAAATTAAAAAGATAGGCTTTTTAAATTATATAAATTTAGCACATGTGTATTGAAAATAAATAAATTTATGTATGTTTATCCATCAACTAATTTTTGATACCTAATTAAATATATCAATTCATTGTACACTGCAACTCTTGGCTGCAATGAAAAAAAGTTAGACATGAAATCTAATTAAATTTAAATTTTAATAAAAATCAAGTAACAATTTATTCATATTTTAGCAGTATTTATAATTGTAATGTTCATGTAGTTTTAATGAAACCTATTATTTGTAAAGAAGGTTTTCTGAAAAAAAAATTATCTTATTAATTTATTGAGATGTACAAAGATCTAAGTTGGAAGGGGAAGATTTTATTATTTTAGAAAGTTCATTAATTTATTTATAAAGGCTTTGTTGTAGTTGATGGTTGATTAATTGGATTGGTCATATCATAATTAAAGATTTATGGTATTACTTTATTCCAAATCTTTGTTTATAAATATTGGTTAGGGCAATATATTAGAATCACTTGTTTTATTATCATCAAACAATAAATCTAATAGGTGCAAACACAAGATAATGTTGGATATGATGAATAGTCAATTGAAAAGATAAAATTAAATCTTATGGTCATCTATAATATTAGTGGGTTTAGAAAGTAGACTGTGAAAACCCTATTTGAGCAAGCCATACATTAAAGCAGGCGGACACCACACGTAAAGAATGTTGGCCCATTCATTATTCAATGAACTTAACCACATATGCTAACGCATTTAATAAGTTTTTTTGAGATAATTTTTTTTTCTCTTTTCGAAAAGCACTTTTGATGTGAAGAGAATTTTGTTTGATGTAATCGAAAAGAAACACAAAATAATAGTGCTGCTACTCAGAAATATATTTATGAAAAATTTTTGCAGAAAAAATGAAATGATTGTGCGACACAGAAAAGGCCAAAAGCCGGCACTTTATGGAAAATGAGTAGCATGTGACACCCAGGGCCAGCTGCAAGCAACACAACTTTCCCGAATTTCCACACAGTTTTTATTAATCTAATTATATATTGGAAATTGCATTTCCATCTATTTTTATTTTTCTACCAATTTTTTATGATCTTCAAAATTTGGAGGATCCAAATAATTTATTAGCAGTTAAAAATGGAGGCAAAATTGTTAGGAAAAAAAAAAAAAACTCAAATAGGGGCAATTTGTGTGTGTGTGAAGAAAAGCGAAGTGCGCGCACCAAATAAAGGCTGTTGAGGCACTTTGAGCAACCGCCGAGGCCACCACCAGCAACTCCGCCGCTGAAGCAATCTCTCTCCAGCTTCTCCACCGCCTCTCCGCCCACCAGCTCACCGCGGGAATCGACCCAGAACGCCTCGCGGCAGCTGAAAGGGTGCAACCTGATCCCGCAGTGGCAGTAAACGACGTCGCACGTCTCGTTCGGCCTGCCCAGCTCGATGCCCCTGCTGCCCATCGCCTTCTCCAACGTGTCGACGCACGTCTCGGAGTCATCAGGCAGCACGGGCATGTCGTACGACGCCGCCTGGGGCGGGGATTTGGCCGTGGGGCGCAATGCGGTCTTGGAGTAGGCGGAGTAAAGCCAGGCGGCGAGGACGGGGCAGCAGCGGCTGCGGTGGATCTGGTCCGCGTAGTGGTGGGGCTTGGCGCCGCACGCGGACTTGATGTCGTGGAAGAGTTCGTTGGGGAGATCGAGTGGGCAGCCGGAGGCCTCCGATTGCTCCGGGAAGGCGGGGATGGTGGCGGGTGGGGAATGGTGCAGGGTCTGGGTCTGGACGGCGGCGGGGTCGGGGTTGGGTAAGATGGGGAGGGCGGGAAGGCGATGGAATGCGGCGGTGAAGAGGAAAGTGAGGAAGAATATGATGCCTTGGGACATGGTGGAATGTTTGGGGAAGAGTGGGTGAGTGAGTGTGTGTTTTGTTTATTGAGAAAAGTGATGGGGAGTGAGAGAGAATGTTTTCGAGTCACACAAATTTCTGCTCTCAGATATGGATGGCGATATGTGAATTATAATCTTTTTTTTTTCTTAAATATTTATATAATCATAATTTCATAATTACTCTTAATATCTTAATCCAAATCTTCCATTAATATAAATAATAGATTAAAATAAATATTTATTAATATAATCAATCGTCTCTTTGAAATGTAGATGCAATTTCTTTGTGCATTTTTATGTTGCATTGTCTTTCTGACATATATAGGCAACCACCCCTTTTTCATTTTCATGTAATTTTTTGGAATGGAAATACTTAAATCTAACTAATGAGAAAACCCATTGGCTAAACTTGTTCATTATATTTCTCAATTAGTGTTTTATCGTGTGTTAGGTATTATTGTAGTAATCCCACCTTAATTTGATGTTTTGATGTGTCAAAACTATATACTAAAGTCTAGGCCTTAGAATTATTAACTCATGTAATCCTTGTATAGGATGATCCAGTTGTAATAGTTTAGGAAGAAGGATATCATCAAAACTGTGGAACATTTTTGAAGAAGACGCCATTCAGACGAGATAACTATCGAATATACAAGACGAAGACAAGCAGAGCAGAGCAGAGCAAGGTCACAAAACTGCGCAGACAGTTTTTCCTGTCAAAGCCTGGATGCTCAAAGAAAATTGTTGATATAGAAGACGCAGAGAAACTGTTGAAAGGCGCTCACAGTTTCGGGTCAAGACAATTTCACGTCTAGAAGTGCGTATGTAGCAAAATGTCAAACAGTCGCAGAAGAACCTTGAGGAAGTCAATAAGAAAATACAGACAATACTCAGTTGCGACTGGTGTACAACGTTGTTTGAACGTCTGACACAACAAGTATAAACTGCTCTGAAAAGCAGGTCGATGCAGTAGAAAAAGCAGAACGGGAAGCGACTTTTTCAGAGAATGATGAACTACGATTGGACATCCTTCTCAATGTTTCTACCGGCTATTTCCTGGGTTCCCACCTATAAATAGCAGGAAATACAGAGACATAAAAACCTTTGCTCCTCTGAATGCCTTCACATATTTGAATCTCCGACACACTTATACTAGCCTCTCTACAGAAGTTAAAGCTCAAGCATTAAACGCTCTCAAGAGAGACGGCTTTAATATCGTGGTTCATTTATTGAATACAAAGCATTCATTGCTTATAGAATCTTTGGAGATTCACTGTGTGACCTCGAATACACGAGGATTAAGTCAGCTGACTTAATCTACCTCTTTGGTGTTCTTACTATTCAAGTAAGAACACAACAGCCTGCTCTTGCAAAGGAAGAGTAGGTTATTACGGGCAACTGCCAAACTGTGCACGTTATGGGAAGAATACAACCATCCAACCTACCGAAGAAGGAAAAGGGAGGTTTGTCCTCAGTCCAACTTCGAGCCGGTCCACAGAGAAGACACAGAGCCTTCGATGGACTGAAGAAGGAGTGAAGTACAACTGCCTGGGCGAGTGATCCATTGTGCTGTGGACGAAGGTTTCTATAGCAACTGGCTATAGATCGTGAGGATTGTAACTTCATAACTTAGTGAATTACCGGATCAAATATCCGAAGAGTGGACGTAAGACTTAAGGCTCCGAACCACTATAAATATCATGTGTTGTTTACAGTTTTATTTACTTACGCACTTTACAGTTTTCAATTATCTCTTGAAAACTGTTAAACTGCCAACTGCCATACCTATAAAACTGTTAATATAATCTGCTGGCTAACATAAACTGCGTTTCTAAAACTGCTAAGCAAAAACTGTGCTGATATTAAACTGAACTGCATAAGTTAGAGTGTATTTATTTGATTTAATACTTCCGCTGCACATTATACGTACTCTGATCTGGGACCATCAAGTGGTATCAGCGCAGGTCGGTCTTTCTAGACTGTCCTGTTTTGAGTCGCTTAAGACCGGATTCGTACTTCCTTACACTCTAAATGTTTGTTTAAGTGTGATTAGCGAGCAAATAATCTTTAGAGCATAATGATGAATTATCCAAGCCTTCCCAAGTACAATCCAGAGAAGTTCGAAGTATGGAAGAAAAGGTGTCTCATTCAGTTGAGAGCTCAACATCCAGAGATGGATGAGGTTCTAAAGAATGGACCTATGAAGATCCAGATTCCTAAAGTCAATCTCGCCGTAGGAGATGCTCCAGACGGTATTGAAATGATAAACAAACCTATGGAGGAATGGACACATGAGGACATGAAACGCCACCAGGTTGATCACATCGCGCAGGAAATGATTATACAATTCCTCCTAGATTCTCTCATGGATGCAGCCGTGGAGCACAGCACGACCAAGACACTTTGGGATTGGATCAACGACCTCACAAAGGAAACAGAGGCGATGAAGCGCAACAAGAAGCAGGTTGTCGTGGAAAAATACGAATCTTTCCATATGCTACCTGGTGACACAATCAAGTCAATGGAAGCAAGGTTCAACACCATCGTCAGCGAGATGAAAAGTCTTGGAAGAGAAGAGAAGGTGGCCGATATGAATGCCATATCTTAGCCTTTTATTTTCTTAATCATGTGGTGTAGGGTTTGAGTCTACGATGGACAACACGAGTTGCCATTATGAATTTCTTGCCAAGGATCGTTCTTAGGATACCAGGAATAAATTTTAATTAAATAAACCATGCGAATCATATGCATGCTCCTACAAAATTAATTGCATATGATGGATCTAGAGAATACCTGATTTCACCGTTTAATCTACAGGACAGATCAGAGAATAACAACGATGAAATAAACTCAGATCTGAATCTGAATAGTGGACGATGGCATGGACGGTTGTTCCTACAGATCTGATCTTCTGATCTGTTCCCTTGCTCCTTGGAAATCAGGTGAGGATTGTCTACCAAGTTGGATCTGAGATCTGGAGAATTCGATCAACTTCTCCCTATAGATAGTCGCCGCCCTCTCTCTCTCAATTTTTCAATGTACTGAAAATCTAACTTGATCTGATGGAGAGAAGGCCTTATATAGTGTTAGGGTTTTGAGAAACCCTAACCCTAATGGGCTGTGAGCAATTAATGGGCCAGACCAGGGATCAGATGCAAATAATAAAGTGGGCCCTCTTTATTAATTAATCCTTCCTTTTTCAACCCAGAACATAATTAATTAATAAAAAACATTGTTTTAACCTTCACCACGGTAACAATGCTGACTCGCCCCTTTATTACCACGTTATTAGGAACGGGTTGCACCAAACTAACATGATCCACATATTTAAGGTTTTAGACATTCATTAATTAATTTGGCTTATGACAATCAGCCACAATTAATTAATCTCTTATTTCCTGAGTAATACCACTCACTCCTTTTCACTTATGCTTGAATTAAATAATTCAACCTGCAGGGTTTAGCATAATGAACCTTGTGAGCTCCTCAGGGAATGTCACCATCTTGGAACGGATATGCTTACCTAAACGTCCAGACTAAGCAGGCCACACACAAATTGCCAACACCCAAAATACGGGTATAAGAGTACATGTAAGACTCGCCACCATGGTAAATCAAAGTGCGGTCAATCTGTGTGTGCCCCTTATCCTTCAGTTAGGTTTAAGATCATAGGAGGTATGTTAGGGATCTGGCTCATTCATATGTCAATGAGAATGGCACATCCCACTGTTGATCCCATCAATACATAACCATGTACCGACACATCAAGTAGCTAGGATAAGCCCACTTATGAACCGATGTGCCGCAGCTTAGACCGACAGCCTATCCAGGGACCGTCTCAGCTGTGATACTGTTTATATCTCGCTAGGTCAAACGATTCATATGATCCTCTGTGATCTCCTACACACCATATGATCATCCCTATAGGCGAGATAATATGATATTATGGTTCGTTGTATGTTTGTTCTATCAGACAGCGAGTATTGTTGCGGCAACATATATGAAGACCAGTGTACAAAACACTTAATCATATATGCTTTCAGTATATAATCCCAACATGTGGTCCATATTAAATTTTAAAATGTTGACTTTGACTTTTTATTTATTATTTAATGATTCATTAAGATTAGTTTTGTCATTGTCTATGAATAAATTAATATTGTTTACCAAAACCATCCAACTCTCACGTCAAATTCATACTCTCTCTCTTCTCTTTCTCCTCTCCTACTCTCTCTCTCTCTCTTTTTTTCTCTCTCCTCTCGTGCTCCCTCCTCCCACAAACTCCACGCAAAAATCTATTTTCTTGTCAATACAGTATTGGTGAAATTTGTATTATTTTTTTTTTGGTGTTTCGGTGAAATTATGAGTTGCATTCTCAACTTGTTTTATTTTTACTAAAGTTAGTTGTTGCGCAGGTAAGAGACGACAGCGGCGCATTCTCCTCTCCTCGCTTATCTCTAGCAGTGGCAATGGTTCGCTGCGTCGCAATTGTTGGCTGTTACTCATGGTGGTTCGTCGATAGTTTGACAGCAGTTTGTCGAATCAGTTATCTAGAGCAGTGTGCAATTTTTTTAATTTTTGGAACAATTTTTTTATCTTCACAATTACAAACATGGGTAATGTAATACACAAGCGACACATAATGTACCACTCAGATCACTTTTTATCTAATGCATTGTGTTATGCTTTTGTTGCAATCCATTTTTTCACCGTTGTTACAGGAATGAATAATGTAATACACATGCGTCACATAATGTACCACTTAGATCCCGTTTTATCTATATAATGCACTGCATTCTGTTTTTGTTGCGATCCATTTATATTTTTGCACTGTTGTTACGGACATAATGTAATACACATGCGATAAATAATGTATCACTCAGGCGACACATAATGTACCACTCCGACAATGTTTTATCTATTTAATGCACTGTGTTCTAATTTTTTTTATCATGCAATTGCAGATAAACAGACGTGGATAATGTAATATACATACTACACATAATGTACCACTAAAGCCCCATTTTATCTTTATAATGCAATGCGTTATATTTTTGTTGCGATCCATTTTTGTTACCCATTTTTGCACTGTTGTTACAGACATGAATAACATAATACACAAGCGACACGTAATGTACCATCTTAAACACCTTTTTTATCTATAAAATGCATCCACAACAGTGAAATTAAGATTATTCCAAATTTTTTCTATGAACAACATCGAAATAAGGTAAATATAATATGTTATTACATTATTCTCTGTATTATGGTACATCATTTAGTTTTAGTCATTACATTATTTAGTTTTAATGCGATTATCTTATTCGAAATATATGTAATAGGGATTGCGTTTGAAAGATAATTAAATTATCTTTAATTTGATAAAAAAAATATGAAAAAATAATTTAAATTGAGTGAGTTATGATTATTTAAAGTTTTATAAGATTTATAGAGGAGAGAAAATGAGGATGTGTTATATGTTTCACGTTAATTACTATTATACCATTAGATAATGCACTGAATTTTTTTATTTTCAAATTAAATGAAGATCGTCCAAATTTGAATCTAATAGTTGGATTTTGGCCTCATATAACATAGGGAAGATGGGTAATCATATAATGCATCTATATATATATATATACCGTACATTATTTATCATTTTAGTAAAAATCAATGTATGTCATAATATAAGTATTGTAAGAAATTAATTATTTTTTAGTTTAGAGGGTGATCTAATAGTAATGGACAGTTTTTCTTTTTTCCCTATGTTTCGAATAATAATGGATAGTTTTTTGGTTTAATATGTCCAAAAATTTCAAATATTCAACTACAAAATAATTTGGTTATAAATTTTTTATACATTTAAATATATTTATTAGTAATAAATATATATTTTGACAGGAATGATTATTAAAGGGACTAATTTCTTTTCATATATTAGTATATTATTATCGGTATTTCAGTATGTTCATCGTCTTACAATTATAATTTAGCTTTCTTGATATTAGAATCTCCTTGTATATGTTAATTCGGAAATAATCATCTTTCGTAGTTGAGATTTCAATATTGATGTGATTATTTAATGTGTGGAAGAACATCATGAAATCTTTTTTGAATTAATGAAAGTGTAATATATTTTCTATATCCGGTCATATTAGTTTCATATCTTTTTGGTATGTCCTATTTATTAGTCTCATTTCTTAAAAATATAAAAAATTTTAAACTCACTAATAAAATATTAATATTATTCCACTAACAACTTTTGGTTTCTGTTTTTCCTCCGTCCCTAATATGATCGGACGGAGGGAGTAATAGGTAAATGGGTCAACGACATTTAAACAGTTTTTAACATCATGTGGTTTGGTAGTATTGTTCTTGCTTTGTTTGTTATTGGACCAAATCAAGCTGGCTTACAGTATAGAGGATATGAATTAATTGGATTGTGAGAGTGATGGTGATATATACACATACATTTATATAAAACGAAAAATTGGTATAATTCGAAAATGATATATTTTAGTAGTGAAGTGGATTATTATTCAAAATATTACGATATCGAATTCTACAATCTCATTTATTCAATGAATAACTTTATTTTTATATGGTTATAGCTAAATATGTGTCTTTCTATGTAAGTGGATAAAGATAAATTATGGTTTTTAAGTGGTGTATATGGAATAAAACACTGCTCATCTAATAAATATGTCATCATGATTTAATGGATTATTATCAATTCATAAATTAAAAATAATTCAATATCGATTTAGAATTCAAAAAGATGAGTGATTCTAAAGTTTTAATTCAAGACCTTAATGATTGAATAAACTTTTATGTCCTGAACTATGAATTTTTGAAAAAAATTCTAAATTAAAAATTAAATTATCTTTCAAAATTTTGAATTGATAATACTTTTATTTTAGTTTTTAGCATTTGCTCATTTCCTACAATCCTAATTACATGTTTCATGATGCGATTTTAGAGTGTTTTAGTTATGTCTAATTTTTTATACTTCATATTATTTTGAATAATTTTGGAGATAAGAATAATAAGGTCCTCAAAATTTGAAAAAAAAAATATATAAGAGCACCCAACTATTAACAAAAAAATAAAGATCTAACTATTTTTCATCTCTTTAAATAAGGATAATATTAAAAATTTGTGTTAATAATAATTTTTTACACGCGCTGTAACATAAAATTGCACTATATAATCGGATCGGGGGAGCATACAAAATCAAAGTGATGAACTTGGTTAGCCAGCTGTATATCAATATAGCAATCCAACAGATGACCTGGAAAATTTCTTGACTTGTTTCACAAAAACAAGAAATCCAAACACTGTGTGAAAAATCGACAAATTTTCTAAGTGAATGTGAGTTTTCTGTTCATCTTCAATCAGAGTATACAAGCCACTCACCTTAGAGAAGCAATATCTCTAGCTAGCATTATAAGTTTGTATACATATATTCAAAAATAAATATTAAATAAGATGCATCCATATGAGTTGTGTAATAATCCTATTCCTATTTATTAGAAATAGGGGTATAGTGAGGTGACATTGAGAAGCGAAATCACATGGGAGATAAAGGTGTCATAAATTGGAATTCCATTTTCTCAAAGTGTCGCTCTCTATAATATAGTCACTAGAAATAAATGAATATGGAACAAGGCTCGTGACATGTCTGTCCATGCAATTCATAATTGAATTCAACATATCTCCAATTGTTTCTTTCTATTTTACACCCATCAATTTCTCAAGTTAAGAACCACATTTGTAGAGTTTGGTCTCAAGTAGCTAGGGGATGAGAAAGTAGTGGATTGATTTCAGAATTTCATATAACGTAGTTTCTTACATAGGAGATCTTTATCACTGAGATGTTTTCGAAGATATACACATCCTATTTATTTTTAAGTATATTAAACTTAGCTAAAAAATAATATGCGAAAATTTGTATGGGATGAACTCATGATTTTTTTTTTTTAGACAATTTTAAACTCATACAAATGGTGTGTTTTCTTTAGCAAATGGTGTGTTTTCTTTAGTAAATGATATATTTAATTTTTATTATTAAATAGTATATTTTTCTTAACTAAATGATGTATTGAGTCATTTTTCAGTATGAATGTCTTTTTAAAATATGGATGTTGTGAAATTCATCTCATACAATTTTTGTGATAGGTCATCTCCCATGAGACCATCTCAAAATAAAGCCGTCTTATTAATTGATTCATGATCATAGTGATGAAAATTCAATTTAAGACTCGAAAATAGCGAAATCTCAATCCATATACAGTTTTCATTTAGATTTTCTTCATTTTGAATAAAAAGAAAAACAAAAAAACCTTAATCAAGTAACTTGATTAACTAGCAACTGATCGCGTATGATCCATTCCCTCGAAGCCATGAATTGATATGGCAATGATGGTAGAGGTTTGTGGAGTATGTGACTGCATGAACAAGGTGAGTTATGGTGATGATTGAGCAGCATGGTTTCATAAGATGGAAGAAGTGTGTTGTTTGGTTGAGAAGTAAAATCAGTTTGACTAATTTTAGAAGTTGTTAGTCCCCAGATCAAAGTAGTTGAATATGTGCAGCGAAAGATTAATCACAAGTTCTTGGAAATTCAAACTAGTGGTTCTCAACCAGTTTGGTTCCTTGAAAAGTTTATTAGTCTACGAGACTGATTAATTTTAAGTTCGGATATACTCCAACACGAGATGGTGTTGGGTTTAAATTCTTGCATAAATAAATAAAGCAGTAATGAACACAAGAATTTATAGAGGTTCGCACAACTGTCCTACATCATGCAGCAACCCAGAATATACTAGCCTTAGGATTACAATATGTTCTAACGATCTATTGCAACTTGGTGAATGTCTGTGTCTGCCAGTCCACTTGCTCACTCGCCTAGGGTCTCGTCCTCCTTCGACACTTAATCAGGAGTGTGGCACATCATGCAGTCTCCTTCTTCGAAAGTTGGGAACTTTTAAGTTCTTCCTGGAACTCTTGAAACTTGTGGCAAAAAATCATGATAGTTACAACTTGGAGATAGCTGCAACTGCTATGGTCTTTCTTGGAGATAAGGACCACCAAATCAAAAACTAAAGCTGAGAAGTTGTGAGTTTTGGAACATGGTAAGCTATGACAAATAACATCGAACAGGGGTATTGAACTCTTAAAGTCTCTGTTCGGAGATTCTCTTGAGTAAGGATGATTGACCTTTGAAAACGAGCGAATCAGAATGTTGCAGTTACAACTTGTATGGAGTTCGTTTTATATCTGTTCGAATGCGCTCGATACCTTTGTCACTTCTAAAATTCGTAACCTTCTGAGATTGCTTCAGCTATTTATAGACAAAACAAGGGAAGGTTTGATGAGGTAGCCGTTTAGAGACAATTTAGATTTTGAACTATTCGTTGGTCTCTAATCTAATGGAGGCAGATTGCTTTTTCCTGCTCTACCGCACCTACTCCGTCCTTTCTTGACACATGGTGTCGTCAGAACGACTTGCCAAGGAATCTTAAACTGGATATTTGAATTTCAGACTTTAAGGAATCTTCTATTTCTTAAGTCTGACTCTTTGTGATTCCTCTTGCTTTTCTTCTTTGTCTCTACTCATGAGATGAAACTAGACTGGATAAACTGGTGATGATCCAAGCTGATGATATCTACCAGTTTATCTGAATGGTAAGCTTCAGGCTGAAGTGGTTCTCAATTTGCTAGTTCGATGTCTGAATCTTAGTTTCTTCTTTTCTTCACGATGACTAAACTGGTGGCTTCGATCTCAAGCCCAGTTTGTCTTGATCAGCTTCTTTACAACTCGATAAGCATCCTAAGTGGATATTACAAGTTTGTACCAACTAAGTTAATCTAGAGACACATCTAAGGGTGGTTTTCATACATGTTTGACACATCAAACCATAAAAAGGTGAGGAAATTTCGAACCTAATTAAATTCCCAACAGAAGTGTTGTACATGAAGACAGGCAGGGGCGGAGGCACATGAGGGCTCATGGGGGCGACCAACCCCACGGAGATATGAAAATCCTCTAAAATATGTGTATTTGGGTGTGAACTTTTATTGCCAGAATCTGGAATGAAAGGAAATTTTACAGCGCCGGAAATATTTGGATTTTTGGGGAAGAAGACATTAACATTAAAAAAAAGAAGCGTGCGTAGGTCTTTTTAAGTGAAACCACAATTTCACGTACAATGAAAAAGTTGCTCATTGAATAAGTAGGTGACGTGTCCAAAAGATTTTGCATTTATACTTTTTTTTTTCTCTCAAGAATAAAGTGTTTTTTTTTAGACAAACATTAGGGCTTCATTAATATGGATGGGAAGTGGCAGCTTCAGCTGCAATATACAAACCAAATTTTGCTGAATTAGAATTAAAATGTGTACAAGGGATCAGAAGTTCGTCCACGGTTAGCCAACAAATGAGCAATGCAATTCTGATATCGAGGAACCCAATAAAATAAGATTTTATCAAACCATGAGGATAATTTGAGAATGTTAGAAACCACCGTACCTACTTGAGTTCTTGGCACCAAATGAAATTGAAGTTTGGAGACGAAACTCTGAGGAATAAAGTTTTTAATTACCGAGATAAACTATTTTTTTATCTTTCTTGTTTATCTTTTAAATTTTTTTAACTCATTGTTTCTTTCATAGATCTTTAATTATCTAGCTAGAACCAAAAAGGTGAAGTTTTAGTAATTGTTGAGTTTATTTAGGTTCTTTCGTGTTTGATTGTTTAAATTTCTTAATGAATGTTTTTATATTTATTTGTTTATTATAAAATTAGTTTTATTAATTGTTTGAGTTTAATTATATTTTATTGATTTGAGCTTAAATTAAAGTTATAGATAAGGGTTTGCACTAGGAGTTTTATAGATTATAATTATAATAGAAAATTGGAAAGAGAAAATATTGTTATTTTTAATTTTAGAGATAATTGAATTGATGTTAAAATAATAATCATGGGACTCGTCATTTTATTAATATTATAGATATAGTTTTATTTATCTAGGACAATGTCTATTTCAAAATATGTTAGAATTTACTTTTTATTATTTCTTTCATAAACTTGCTTTTTATTTGAAATTTCTATATTCATGTATATATATTAAATATTATAATATTATTATTATATTCTTATACAATGGAAAATTACATGTAAACAAAGGGTAATTCTAAACGCAGCCACATTTTTTCTCCATACAGCCCCTTTATTTTTATAACATAAAATTAATATCTTATATTACTATATTACCCTTATTTCTCCAATTTAAAATACACCAAACAAATAAGAAATATATTTTTAATAACATAGCCCCCTTCACCAATACCTCATTCATCAGTATTAAATTGATAACCGACTGGAGGTATTGTTGCAGAGCAACTCATTTGAAATCATTAAGATTTTACACATAGCTTTCCTAAATCATTACTAAAATTGTTGCAGAAAAATTATTAATGGGAGAAATTTTTGGAGGAATCCATAGATAACGTGTTATATAGTCAAAAGATCAAAATAATTATACAACAAAAAAACGAAACTAAATTTATTCCTGTTTATCAACCATTTTCAAAATTATAGATATGTTTTGGTGGTTAGAAAAGATTCAACACAAGGAAATCTGCAATTTATTTGATTTTTTTTTTAGTTGGAAAACTTATGATAGATTAATCGATCAAATCCACCCATAAAAAAAACTTAGGATTTGATTTTCCCGTCACCTTGCTTGCAAGAGTACCTGTAATTTTCATAATTTAATCAAATAATTGTATTAATTCTGAGCTTTGCATTCAAATAAAAAATGGGGAATGGTAATGTGCTCGACGGCAAAGGAGTATGCAGTAGCTTTTATAACTGTGGCTGGTAAATTTTTTAAAGTTCGAAAATATGGGCTATATTAAAAAAAAATCACTTTCACACATTTAAGTTTAATTAGAATTTTTTGCTTTAAGGGTATATAATAGTAATATTAAAAGATATTTTTATTATTTTAAAATAAGGGGCTGCAAGGAGAAATTTTGTGGCTGCGTTTAGAATCACCCGTAAACAAATGATGAAGTTCTTGGAAAAAAAGTTATCTATTCATTAATAGTTGTGTTTCAAATGGCATTGTTATTTAATTATTGAAGCCAGCCCAAAGATTATCAAATTCTGCATCGACAGGTCTCACTTATATGAGTTCTGGGGATTGGTTGGTGGTTGATTTATCAATTATGGCTACTGGAAGGTTTGAGATTGATAAGTTTACGGTCAGAATGACTTCGGTTGTGGAAGGTGAAGATGAGTAAATCTTTGTAAACTACAAAAGTTCTAAACAAGAGTCATAAATCATCATGTAATTTCTCAAATTAATCTCTATAGAAGGAAAGAAAAAAAGAAGAAGAAGAAGAAGAAAAGAAATTAAAAAGACTCAGCATGCTGGTAGATCAGTTGGTGGCGGCAGCAAACACTGCGAAGTCTCCTTTCCACTTTCCACAACGAACACCGTCGCCAAACCCCACGAGGTATGTTCCTCGAGGTGGCAGTGCACATACCATACCCCAGGATTGTCCGCCACCAGTCGTATGGCTGCCCATCCGCCCACCGGAACCGCCACCGTGTTCCTCTCCGGCGGATCAACCAGGTTGTACTCCACTGGATCCTTCTCAGCGTCAAAGTTCCCGAACCCTCTCCCCACAATGAAGAAATTATGGCCATGAACATGGATCGGGTGGTTCTCAGGGTTCAAGAAGTTGGTATCTTGCAGTACTAGTTCAAGCCTCGTGCCGTAGGGGAGTCTGAGCACCTTGTTCCCGAAGTTAGGGTTCATGTTTTCTGTCACAGGGTTGACTCCGGTGTAGTTGAACACGAACGGCGGGTTCTCCGGGAAGTCGGGGGAGAAGGCGTTGGTGAGATTGTGGTAATGGGATTCGAGCATGGACGTGGAAGGCCGAAGAAAAGACTGGTTATTCATGGAGCCGTAAAACCTCTTGTTTTGAAACCCTTTGCAGGTCTGGTTAACCGGGCAGTCTTGAAGGTTCAGGCTGATCGTCGTGATCACGCGCTTATCGATCTTTTTAGGCACTCTGCAAGGGTAGTCTGTGGATCCGAGGCTTCTGAGACTGTTGGAGAATTCAGTGGCGAAAAGGGTGTCGTCGAGAGAGGGTAGGTTTTGAGGCAGAGTGTATGGTGGTTGGAGCAGTTTTTTGCCATTATTGGTTTGGTATTTCAAGAAGCCAACTGTGGTGGAGTTATTGAATGGGAAAACTGAGGTGAGGTAAGGCCTTGCAGCCATGAGAAACATGGATGTGGAAGGTGGTGTGGTGGGTTGATCGGCAGTGAGTAAGACGTTGGTGGTTTGGCCGGGGGCGATCATGACGGCGGCGGTGGCGAAGGGCTTGGTGTAGACGCCGTCGATCTCAACCACGGTCAAGGTGTGGTTGGCCACGGCGAAGAAGAGCTCGTCGTTGAGTGCTGCGTTGATGAGCCTTAGTAGGTAGGTTTTGCCGGGTACAACTGTTTGGATGAAAGTGTCTGCATATATACAAATAAATTAATTAAGTAAGCATATATAAAACTTAGTCGTCTAATAATTTATTATATTAATTAAAAATGAAATATATATATATATATACACCTTTGGTGGAGCAAGGGTATAAAGGACCAGGGAAGGCGTTGATGGTGTAAGCATCAGAGAGTTGAGGTCCGCCACCATATAACATCATTTCATTTTCTACTAACTCTACATCTCCATTCCACCATTCTCCTGCAATTAATATAAAAAAAATTCATATTTATCTTTAGAGAAACAATTAAATCAGCCACTTATAATAATTAAGCACATGCATGAAAATGGAAACAATTAGTTGAATGAAAGAAAGAAATTAAGAAACACATGCATGCATGCAATATATGTATATATATAATTATTAATTATAGTAGGTGGTAGGTGGAGTGGAGTGGAATGGAAGGGAGGAAATTAAAGCAAAAGAAAGAAGAGGTGATATATATATATACCGAAGATGAGAAGAATGGAGGGAGAGAGGAGGGGAAAAGGCGTGGAAGGGAGAATGATAAAAGCGCCATAGACAGATGCACGCTGCCAAGAGAAATGAGCATGCCACCACAGTGTGCCCCTCTGATCCGCCACGCTGAACTTGTAGGTGTACCTCTTCCCTGCTCCGATCGGGCACTGCGTTATGTACGCAGGCCCGTCCGCCCACCCGTTTCTTAGCTGCCGGACTCCGTGCCTGCATTCATCATATCATCGTACTAGTTTTACACTCGTGCTTTGCATGAATCAATATTTTTATTTTCCATTTATAATGTCAAAATACAATACTCAAAATTATATGCATTTTATACTTTATCGAGATTATATTTATTATTTTCCATCAATATTCCATATGCATTAATTAATATATAGTATTTATTATAGGAAAAATAAACAAGTTGACAAAACTTACAAAATATGGCACCTCTATTCTATACAAAAGAATCTTTGTATTAAACTATAAAAGAAAAAATTATGCTTCTATTTCTTACAATAAATTAAATACATCCATAATAGATGATTGAAAAGTATAAAATTATTTTTTTCAGAAAATAGCTTAATTATAAATATCTTGCACATAAATTTTTTAATAAGGTCTCCAAATTTAATTAATTCTCTCCCCCCACCTAGAAAAATAGAGGAGAGATTTATTAGCTAGTTAATTAAAGCACAAATATACAAATTGGTATGTTTTGAGCTAGAATTAAATTAATAAATGAGTGTAGGAGAGTGAGTTAAATGCGTAGAACAACTTGTTTCTTCTAAAAATGTATTATAATTATGAAAGAGGTATTATGTAAATTGTCGTTATTATTGGTAAGCATTTTAGCTTTAAATAAACAGACAAAACGAGATTAATTATTATTGGTTTATATTGATTTTTTTATAATTAATTAGCATATATGCATTGTAGGACCAACAAGTATATGATTATTGTCCGGATCCCATCCAACACAAAATGTCAATTTACTTTTCGTGATTTGATTTTAATTATTACGCTATCTCTTTTAGAGATCAAATTGGAATACATATATATATATTATATATTTCTGTTGTAATATTATGTAAGCCACGATTTGGTTTATTGTTTTCGGTCTCAATTATTCGTGTTTAATTAGTATATTCAAAGTGATATATATATATATATATATATTGGTTTCTTGGAGTTTTTCATTAATTGAGAATTGGCATTATGCCTATTTGAGTTGATGATTTATAGTATCTTTGAATTTTGAAGATAAAAAGTTTCTAAGTAAAAGTTTTGGGATCGATATTTTCTTCTCTCTACCCGCTCACATAAATTAATTAATTTCATCAAAAGGATTTTACTTATAAAATTAATATTCGTTATTATGGTAATTCCTAAAGCGTATGATTATATATATTTATAGAGTTGAAGTAATATAAAAGTCCCTTTTTCTTTAGTAGTGTAATTGTAGTTTCTTGCAGGTGGTATCATTATCACTACCATCATCATTTTTTTTCCTTCCCTTTTCTTTTTTGTTAGTTTTAGTTTGAACATCTTTTTTGGGGTTTTCAATTAATCTTCCTGTCTCCTAATGACTATTATTATCAAAGTTTTTAATAGGAAAAGGGAATCAATTTCGAAACCTTTTATTTAATTCATACTACCTCCGTCCCAAAACAATTGTCTGGTTTGGAAATGGCAATAATACCAATGCGAGTAGAGATAAAAGAAATTAGTATTTTATTAGTGAGTGTGTATTAACTTTCCATTTTAGGAAAGAGGACAATTGTTTGGGACGGACGAAAAAGGAAAACAAGACAATTGTTTTGGGACAGAGGGAGTAGTTTTTATGTATTGAGTTTTCACTATTAGATGTCTTCGAATAGATCGATTAATTTTATAAAGTTAATTATATGATTTTTTATGGATAAATATATGTTTTTCATAAAGTAGTCCATATATTATATAAGTTATAAAAAAAAACCATATTATTAACAAAAGCAAATTATTAGATTAATGTTTTTTCAATATTACATGCATGGAAATTGATTATTCCCAAAAATAAATTATTGATGAAGCAATTTACAATAAATAAATACAAAAAAAAGAAAGAACTAATGAGAGAGATAAAAACTACAAACTTATACGTCTCATTTCGACTATAAAAAAAATAACCATCCGTAACAAACATATTACAAATTCCTCATCCTAAATCTATCGTTTTGCATATAGGGAAGGTCTTGGGTTAGGCAGGCCTAAACGATTTAGGCGGGTTTTATCCATTAACCCCAGCCCAAATCCATATAATTAATATACCCTAATTGGGATTAATAAACCCTATTTGGGATGGGTCAACCCATTTGGGTAGGATAAAACCCGCCTAAACCGTTTAGGTCTGTCTAACGCAAGTTTTTGCCTTGCATATAATATATAGCATGATCATGTTCGTGATTCATTCTAAAATAAATAAAAATTCATATAAGCAAGTTTTGCAGGTAAAATATGTGTACATACCAATGAATAGTTGTGTTTACAGCAACCTTGTTAGTCACTGTAACTTGGACGTCGTCGCCTTCATTCACAGTGACCGTCGGCCCCGGAAACTTGCCGTTCACCGTTAAAACGGGCTTTGAGTGGCAAAGTCTTGTTATAGTCTTCCACTCTACCTGAAATTAATTTGGTTTTCCTTTTCTAGGTTAAGAACGCATGGGCATATACAAGAGCTAAACACACACACACACACACACTTTCTTGCTCTTACATTGAAATGAAACTTTTTTGTGTTGGATGGTGAAGAAGAAAGCACTTGCATTGCAAGAAGTGATACTGCAAGTAGAAGAAGATGATGATGATTTTGGTGAAATGTGACCTCCATTTTGATCATGCTTTATGTGAAAATGGAATTATTTGATGTTATATTTAAAGAGAGTTTGGAACTCATATCACCTATACTCATTGTGCCCAATGCCCAGTGGCGGATGTAGGATCCGACATTCGTGGGGGCTTTACTTTACTTTGCCCGTATACGAATATGAATATGATATTAAAACTGAAACTTAAACCAATTAAAATATAAATAGTAGGTGTATAGAAAAATAATAAATATTTTTTATATTAATAGTATTATACTGCAAATAAATTTTAATATTTACTTAAAATAATGATTAAATATCTTGATCATATTGATATTGTATAATCAAGTTCATAAAATTAATAATAAATAAACTTACAATGATCAATAAAACCTAGCAATAACTACAGTTCACAACTAAAAATAGATATCACTGAATTAAAAAACTTAAAATATATATGTAAAAGTCACTTAGTTAGACGAGTCTTAATAGTGAAATAATTAAATAAATTTTAGTTTTGCTAATATTATATTTTAAATCCTATATATTCTACATGATTTATTAAGAATTGAACAACATATGTGAAACGAGGTCTCATTATATTTCACTCAAAATATCATAAAATAATACAATTTATTGTAATTTAGAATTATATATATCTTTCACAATCATTTATTAAAGAAAAATATTATTCAATACTTAATCATAAAATAGATGAATTTTTAATACTAACTAATTTATTAATATTTGTATTTTCATCAATATATATTTTTCATAGTTTTAATTTATTCAAATATGATGCGAAAACAACTAATTATCCATTATGAAAAAATTAGCTAAACAAATATAATAATAACTCATAATAAAATATTAAAAAAATTATTTATTATATATAAAATTTAAAAATCTTAAAAAAATATATAGAGGGGGCGGGGCCGTGGGGTCGGCCAACCCCCGAGCCCCAACGTGCCTCCGCCCCTGCCAATGCCCCATTTATATAGGGAGTGTGGGCCATCTTTTTTTTTAATATATAAATAATGTGATTTATATATATATAATATGATAATTGTTACTATGTGAGAATATGTGAATAAATAATAAAATAATTTTAAGATAAAATTAACAAAACTTAAGATAAAAGTGAACAATTTTATAGAAAAATTGAAGTCTAAAATAAAATGAAGGAAATCAAAAATAAATGTAGAAAATTGAAGATAAAATGAAAATGGAGTATTTTGAGTATAAAATGTATTATTTTTTGAATGCATGATTTTGATGTTAAAATGAAGTATTTACATATTCTCACGTTAAGTGAATGAATTTGATTTATTATTTATTTTTATTATTTATCCTATATTTTTCTCTCTCCCTCCTGGTAAGATTTTTATATAGAAAAGTTGAAACGATCATAATTTACTTAATTATAATTTTTTTATATAATATATCCAATTAAAAGTATTTTTGTGATCTTTTATACGAGATCCTTATTTTATATATTCAAAATTAAAGACTTACACAAAAAAGATAGTAAATGTCCAAAATCTACTTATAACATTTTTGCTAACTTAAATAAGCAAATAACATTTCTTCAAAATGATAGTGACAATATAAAAAATGCTATTTATGACTCGAAAAAAATATCATTTATGATTTACGAGTATGTTATTTATATCATTACAAAAATATATAGGAAAAACGATTTAAAAATCTAATTTCCAGATTAGTGGCTAATTAATTCGCCAATGATAGTTTTCGCATAACACGTTACCTAATGTAGGATGCATGTTTAAACCTAATTATTATTAATAGTACTTTTACTTGTATATACGGTCGTTATAATTTAAATAAGTTGCCCATCTCACATAATAAAATCTTGAATATTATTTTTGAGTTTTTGATATTGATTGAATTTGTTTTTACTACAAAGTATCTTGGTTGGTAAGCAATAATAGATCCTAAATAAATTTATTTGGTGGCAATACCTATCTTGTTCAAATTTCTAATAGGAATCAAATAATTGGCTGTTGGCATAAAGTTCTTCAATAAGCCAAAAGCCCTAAAAGAATAGGGTATGCTGCAAACACGCCAATGATGCTTCTGCCATAAACATGACAATATTTTAATATTAATCTATGAGGCCAAAATTTATCTAGCCACTTTTGATAACTTGTTAAGTTATCT
>JAPKLW010003714.1:0-15439 GCA_026898455.1 Plectranthus barbatus
CCATTTGCCGCCTGCGGCTTTAGGAATGAGTGGGTGGTATAGCACAAGTAATAAAAGAAGATGTAGAACGAGAATATTGAAGTTTGGAGTAGTGGCCATGATCGATATTGTACTTGATCTAGCTTTTTGATGTATGGTTGAGATATGAAGGGGGATATAATGCTATGTTTATATAGAAGTTGTTGGGTGGGAAATGAATGATTTGATATCATTCTGTATGTAATAAGATGAAGATGTTTTGGTTTTTAGTTAGACGGTGGGTATGGCGGTTGGATGGTACCTACAAGGCAATGTAGCAGACGTGATCAAGATGTATGTCATAATTTTTCATACTTTCCTTGTCTATTAATTTAGTTGGTATATAATAATTAATTTCAATGAAAATGTATAATATGTCATGTTGTAATTATCTCCTCCGTACAAAATTGTAGTTGAATCCTAATATATCTAAATCAGTTATGATGGGAACCCCAATAACTCAATTTTCAGCAATTTGAGATATACATAATTTCAGCCAGTGCGTGTGAAAAATTAGGAATGAGCAACTGTTAGTTTGGTTTGAAAATCGAATTGAACTGCCCAAATTATTAAACATAATTTTTTTAAAATTAAGACCGAATCGAACCGTTAATATTGCACTATTCGAATGGCAATGAATAGGTGGTTACGATTCAGTTTGACAGTTTTAACCAAACCGAACCAAAGTGGCAGTTTCAGTTTCGATTTTAACCAAAACTTTCTGCACATTTTTTAAATACTTGAATTAAAATATATATTTTATATGTTTTATTGTTTCTATAATTAAATTATATAAATAAGTATTATATATATATATATATATATAATATAATACATGTTCGGTTCGGTTCGGTTCAATTTTTAAAAACCGAGCTAAAACCTTAAAAACCAAACTAAACCAAACCTAAAACTCTAAAAAATTTAGACTGGACCAAAATCGAATGCACTAAAAAATTATTCGAAACCGCCAATTTAATTCGGTTAACGGTTTCGGTTTGATTTTGCTCACCCTAGTGTGTTCATTGTAACCCACACCAATTGTGGACATTAGTCTAAACTACCTTATAATTATAGGATATACGTCCCATACAATACCATGGACCAATACATCTAATAATTGATAAGTTTTTTTTTTTTTTTGATACGATGTACCAATGCAATATATACATACATTATACACATATATATTAATTAACGTTGCAAATTGGTGTTTGTGATACTAAAACATTTAGGTCTAATGAGTTGGAATTAGGGGTGGATAGAAGACAAGACAATGATTGGCAAGATTCTATAGAGAGAGAATGTATGTGCATCTTATATATATCAAACATGTCAACTGATTAATACAAATGTTATTGTGGTTTATTGAGCAATATATTAATATTATTAGTCATTTTTATAATCACCAACCACACACCTGAAATAGGGTACACTTTTTATATATACCTCGGAAAATATATCATTAGTTATCTTAAATCGGTGTCTTGTGTTTGCGCCCATGCTGTCTTCTAAGTAGTTGACATTTGAGAGGCAATTTTTAATATTTTATATAAATCACAATTTGATTGAAAAGCATTCAAAATATTGTCAATGAGGTTATGTCTAATTAAAAAAAATGACCAAAAACATTTAAAAGCAGTCCCAATATTTTAATTTATATAATTAATTATATAAATATTTGGGAATACAAAGTTTTTTTTTTTCAATTAGGACGTCAAAGAAAAATATTACTACCTCCGTTCTGGGTGTCTTGAGATGTTTGACCGGGCACGGAAGTTAAGAAAAAGTGATTAGAAAAATTAGTGGGGTAGGATTAGTAGGTTAATGATTAGGAGAGATAGCGGAGTATGAGAGATAGTGGGGTAGGAATATAGTAGGTTTAGTAAGTAATTAATTAATAAAAACTTTCCAAAAAAAGGAAACATTGTAAGTGTTATGGGACGGACCAAAAAGGAAAACGTTGCGAGTGTCCTGGGACGAATGGAGTAATATTATCTGTATCAATCGGAAATTTACGGAAAAGGCCTAGTCTGGTCTTACTTGCGAGAAATTTAAAAAAAAAAAGAAAAAAAAAGATATAAGCAAAACGTTGTAGATATTTGTAGGTAGCAGCCCCTCAAAATGTTGGTGCCACTTATAAAATATAAATATTATGCTGCAAACATACCGTGGACATAATTATGAATTAAATAAAAGAAAGTCGTATTAAAAGAATATGTGATCAATTATTATGATTCATTATGTATGTGCAAGTCAAACTAGATAATTCTTTTCCTCGTTCATTATCTCTATTTAATTATCCAAGACTTTTTGTCGTTTTGACACCGTGTTCTTTACAAAACAGTAAGATATTGACATGTTTCAATTGAAATGTACATTTACAAGTAGTGCATTCTAATTATAATGCAAAATCTTCATAGAAATGCTCTCAATTCCAATAGAAATGAGAGCATTCTAATCAGAATGACATAATTCTCATAGGAAGTGAAAGCATTCTGATTGAAATTTTACATTCCGATCGAAATATATTAATTACAAATTCCTATTTCTATCTCACAAAAATACACATCTTATAGGAAACTCGTTCTTATCTTTTTAGTCGACTTCATTACTATAATAAAGTTTCCAACAATATAAGATGTTATTAATTACAGGTTATCCTAACAAACATTTTCCCCCACCCCATATCTTGTCACTTATAAACTAGAGCGAAAAGTAAAAATTTCTCCTACTTTTTTCATTCATCATAAAAGATACTCTTTCCGTCCCGCATAAATAGTCCACTATTTCTTTTTTCGTCCGTGCGCGATATTAGTCAACTTTTCTTAAAATAAGAAGTTTTTTACACTCATCAATAAAATATTTATTTCACTTAGTAACTCACAAACTTTAGTTATCTTGTACGGGCAAAGCGGACTATTTATACGGACGGAGGGAGTATATAATTTTCCTCATACCATATATGTCATGTTGGCTAAAATATATTTTTTTAACTTATATATTGTTTTATTTAAAAAATTATATTTATTGACTTCTTGACATCAATTCTTGGCGACACTTTAATATATTGAATATTACAATAGAATTAAATTTTTAGTATATGTGTTGGGTTTGAGTCCACAATTTTCTCGCCCCATTCAGAATGAAGAGCCCACGCATTCAATCTGCTTTCAGTTTTTGCAAAAATTTATATAAGTCCGTCTTACGTTATTTTTTGTTTAGTAGATTTGCACCCCCATGCACGGATTACATATTTAATTATATTAAAATATAATTTTAAGGTAAACATATATATAAATTTGATAAAATTAAAATAAGTAGGTAAAATACAAAAGTTATATAAATAAGAGTTTGTTTACAAAATTAACATTTAAAAATTATATTTGTATTATTTCTTAGCATTATACTTGCATTGTTTTAAGATAAAATAGTGTAAATATAATATTTTATCGAAAAATAACACATGATTTTGTTGAAATTTTTATAATTGTTTATTGAAATTGTTATTATTGTTCATTGAAATATATGTATATGCTATAATTTAAAAATATATCAATTAAAACAAAATTTAAAAAAATAAATTGTTGTTATGTGATCATTTACACCCGCGTTATGTGCGAGTTAAATATATGATTTCTTATTTTAAGATATAATTAACAAATTTATATATCTTGACATTTTAGCGATTTTTTTAAATATATATAATTTTTAATCATTAATATTACATTAAAATATTATAATATAAACTTTATAAAAAATAAAAGAAGTATAACAAATATAAAGTCTATGAGATTTGATTTAAATAATATCCTATAAATATAATATTTGAATAATTAAAAAATAGTAAATATAATAAATTAGTGAGAGATTTAGTGAAAAAATGACAAATATAATTTTGTTATATTTTTCTTATTTTTTATTGGATATATATATTGTAATAGAGTAAATAAAAAATAAAATAAAAATAGCATAAAAAACTTTTGGTGGGAACAATTTTTCTACCACTATTTTATTTTCATATAGTATATAGATAAGACTGTTTTTATAAACATAGTACTCCCTCCGTCTCATTTTAATAGTCTTGTTTCTAAATATAATAATTTTTTCACATTCAATAATAAAATATTTATTTCACTCAATTCATTCTACACTCATATGTCTTGTTTATTATACCAAAACCAAATCAGACTATTAATCCGGGACGGAAGGAGTATTTAACTTTTTGCAACGATATTAATCAATCTATTGTGAGATTTCTTTTATTCATACAATGAGTTTCATTATTAATGAGTATGTATTTATTCAATTTAAATTGTAAATTCATATAGTTTAAATGATGTATTTTAATACCGAAACTTATTTTACTTGTGAATTTGAAACGTTCAATATTCACTTTTGTGACAGAGACAGACAACTGCCGAAGAACACCAAAAGAAAGAGGCAAACTATTGTCTCACAATCGTCCAACGATCCTATTCGTGCGGCGAGCCGGGCCCCTCTAAATTTGGCCCACTTTTTTATAAATTAATACTCTTTCCGTCCCACCTCAATTGTCCCACTTTCCTTTTTTTGTCCGTCCCACCTCAATTATCTCATTACTTAAAAAGTAAACTTTTTTCACACTTAACAATAAAATATTAATTCCACTCAACTTACTTTACACTCACACTCCTTGGTTATTGTGCCCAAAGTCACCGGGACAATTCAGCCGGGACGGAGGGAGTATCAAATATGTTTATAATCTAAGTTTTAATAAAAAAGGTAATTTTAAATGCAATTATAATCTTTTTGAATTTAGCCTCCATATTTTTAAAAAAAATTATTATATAATATTACATTTTTATTCTTTCAGCCAGTTAAATTTTAATTAAAAAAAAAAAAAAAAGTTAGAGCTCCAATTGTATAGCCCATTACAAACTTTCAGATATAAGCCACAAATAAACTAGTTAACACTCGTGTTTTAATTATCTACTTGATTGATTATCATCAATTATTCATCCCTTCATCAACATCTTCTCGTGAAACTGAATAGGATTTTAGAAGCAGAATAATAGAGAGAGGGAGGGGTTTAAATTTGGAAGTTTGCAAATTACAGCAAGGAAATTCAAGCTTCCATTTTTTCCTCAATATTCACTCGTCTTTGATAAGAAATCAATGCAAAAGAGAAATTCGAAAAAATAAAACGACAACAACTATATGACATGTTGCAGTAGAGTATTTTTTTGAAAAAACATATGCAACGAATGCCTGTGTATGATTTTGAGAAAATATTTTTATCGCTCGTCTATGAAAGTTAATAAGTAGAAGATGAATATTATCCAATTGACAAAAATCTTGCGTTAGACACGCCTAAATGATTTAAGCGGGTTTTATCCATACCCAAATGAGTTCACCCATCCTAAATAGGGTTTATTAGGGTATATTAGATGGACGTTTGGGTTGGGTTAATGATAAAACCCGCCTAAACCGTTTAAAATGGAAATGATATGCACATTGTTGACGTTCTTATTTGAAAACATGATTCTTTCTATTCTTTCAAAATCTGCGCTTTTTTATGGTTTACGAGGTCAGAGTTTATTCGTGTCTAGTTTCTTTTGAGATTTTAATTTGCCACCACCCTTAATATTAAATAAAATTTATAAATATACACATAGGGTAGGAATAGGCCGGACTACCCAACAAGAGACTTCGGCTTAGCCTACCATAGGTCGGGCTGAGCCAAACCAATTTCATAAACAGATCAGACTTAGGTTATTTGAAAAGCCTATTTAGCCAAGCAGGTCTAGGCTCGGGCTGGAAAATAGGCCTACTAAGCCTAACAGGCCGGCCCACTTAAATAATTATATATTATTTAATTAATCAAATATATTTATTATCTATAATTTAAAATATATTATGATTTATGAATAAAAAATATATTGAACAAATCATTTGTTACTAAATAATGTATTTATCTAAATTATTAAATATATCTGCTATTGAAATAACTTAATATATTTATAACTTAAAAATAAAATATACATTACAAATTTTAAGTAGGCTTGGATAGGCTTTATACAGGCTAAAAATCAGGCTTATTTCATTAAAAAGGTCAAGCTAAGGCTTACAAAAAAGTCTATTATAAATAATAGGTCAGGCTCAGTCTTCTTCAAAATATAGCAGGCTCAGGCAGTCAGGCCTACGGGACCAAAACCCAGCGTTGCCCAGCCTATTCTAACCCCTATGCACACACATATTATATATAATTATATTAGCCAGCTTTTATCTTTCTTCTTTTCCTTTGACGTGCGGCACTATTGAAGAGATTGGAATGTTTGGCATACAAGCTAGCCACCTCTTTTCTTCATGTACAATCTATTCATTCATAAAACATCTCTAATTTAGGTAATGCACCAATTAATATATATTAGTTTTTATAGATTGTCGACTTTAAGATTGATATAATATTTCAACTTATTCATTATGTATTCAAAAGAATCTAAACTATAAGGAAGAGATATACATTTGGAAATTGGAATAATTTAACTCTAGTATGTTCCCTAAAAAACAGAATTATGTGGCAGGAAGTTTTGTACATATATAGTGAAGTTAAGTATAGAATTGTATTGCATGTTTGTGGTGAATTATTGGATATTAATGTGAGAGAATCTGCATTCTTGCTGGTACAACCTATCTCCATGTGATCTATCTCCTCCTATACATATTATATACTATCTATCTCCAAATTGTTACTCCATTAAAATAAATGAAATATAGAAGTTAAAAATTAAAATATTTTTTATATATATAAAAAAGCGCAACCAATCACTGGTTATAGATGGAAATACATGCAGTTTTGTAGAAGTTTTAATCAATTTCTGGCTATGAATTATATGCTGAATAAAGCGCATCTGAATGAAATTACTAACAACGATTATTACCGTGCATGAAGCAATTTCTTCTGATTTAATGTAACATTGAAAGCTTTGATATGAAAAAACATTGAATTAAAGCTATAGTTATTATAATAATACCTGCAGCATTATTATTATTTATTACGAAATATAGCCATTTATAGAGAGATCAGACCAAGAATACTTTCCATTTATTTATACTCTTATTATTTAACCTTATAATTAATCTTAAAATTGCCATTTAAATGCCCTGATTCGAATTTCGAACCCTATTCCGTTACTAATGGAATCAATATTTTTAATGGCTCCATAATGGGATGTTTGACTATGCTGCCATACTAAATTAAATCTTTTCTTTCTTTTCCCTTTTTATTCATTTTTCTTGAAAAATAAAATAAAATATTTTATCGATAATCAATTAATTATTGATTTGAAAATATGAAAGGGCACTCGTTAAACTCAAATATTTCCAACTCATGCAGAGAAGGCTTCATATGCCTTCCACGTTAACATTTCACAGGACTCTGAAATCTCTCCTAATAATGCCAAGAAAAGTGTAGCCCATCCACTTCTTCTTTCTCACTCTAATCGTAACCAGATGTGATAATATAACATTGATGGTAAGATTAATTTTAATTAATCACATCATATATATTTTTTTTTTGTCCCATTAGATTAGTTCATTTTGGTTTCGACACAGAAATTAATGTTTATAAATATAGTGGAATTAATATTTTATTAATGTGAGGAAATTTTTTTTCATTTAAGGAAATAAGACTAATCTGTTGGGACAGATCAAAATAAAAAAATGTACTAATCTGACGAAACAGAGGAAACATTATATTAGCCGTGAGTACATTAATATATGATATTGGTGGGCATCGGAACATTTCTGATTGAATTGTGATTGGAGAAAGAAAACGCCAAAGAATTAATCACCACGCGTTAGGCTTGCGTGTGGAAATCTCCATGTGAGCAATTTTAAAGCCCCCCGCCCACAAACCTCACCACCACTGCTCTGCTCTGCTCTCTCCAAACATGACTCCAGCTCTTATTCTTTCCTTCCTCCTCCGCCACCTCCCCCTATTACTACTACTGCTTCCACACGCCGCTGCGGCCGGCGGGAAGTGGGATTTGCTCCGATCAAACATCGGCATATCGGCCATGCACATGCAGCTCCTCCACAACGACCGCGTCGTCATGTTCGATCGCACCGACTTCGGCCACTCCAACATATCCTTACCCAACGGCAAATGCCGCAACGACCTCAACGACACTGCGCTGAAACACGACTGCACCGCCCACTCCGTCGAGTACGACGTCGCTTCCAACTCCATCCGCCCCCTCATGGTGCTCACCGATGTCTGGTGCTCCTCCGGGGTTGTCACGGCCGACGGTACCCTCGTACAAGCCGGAGGCTTCAACGACGGCGATCACGGCGTCCGGATTTTCAGCCCTTGCACAAACAGTTCTTGCGACTGGCAAGAAATCAAAAACGGACTCACTCAGAGAAGGTGGTATGCCACCAGCCAGATCCTTCCCGACGGCCGCCGCCAGATCATTGTCGGCGGGAGGCGGCAGTTTAGCTACGAATTCTACCCGAAAACATCAGCCGCCGACGGCGCTTACAACCTACCATTTCTCGTGCACACCAATGACCGCCGGGTTGAGAACAATCTGTACCCGTTAGTTTTCTTGAATGACGACGGAAATCTATTCATCTTCGCCAACAATCGAGCTATATTGTTCGATTACACGAAAGCGGCGGTGATTCGGATTTACCCGACAATGCCGGGTGGGGACCCGAGGAGTTACCCGAGCACGGGCTCCGCCGTTTTGCTTCCATTAAAAAGCAGCGGCGGAGCTGAAGTTTTTCTCTGCGGTGGAGCTCCCAAAGGAGCTTTTGTCAAAGCGAATAACGGTGAGTTCGTGGCGGCTCTCAACACATGTGGGCGGATCCAAATAAATGACTTGAATCCTCAATGGGTCATGGAGTCAATGCCCTCGGGTCGCGTCATGGGCGATTTGTTGCTGCTACCAAACGGTGACGTTTTGATCATCAACGGGGCGGGTACGGGTACTGCCGGATGGGAACTGGGTCGGAGCCCGGTTTTATCACCGGTCATCTACCACCCGAATAACAACCCCGGGTCAAGATTTGAAGTCCAAAACCCGACTTCCACGCCTAGAATGTACCACTCAACTGCAATACTACTCCGCGATGGTCGGGTTCTCGTCAGCGGCAGCAATCCTCACACATATTATAATTTCACCACAGCTCTATTTCCGACGGATTTAACTCTGCAATCATTTTCTCCGCCATATTTGGATCCGGGAATGGCGTATCTTCGACCCGTCATTTCACCCATTTCCGATTCCAAATTCGGATACGGGCAAGAATTTAAAATCCGGTTCACCATTCCTCCAGGGAAGCTCGACGGCCGTTCAATCATGGTGACGATGATTGCTCCGTCATTCGCGACTCACTCAATTTCGATGAACCAGAGGCTGTTGATTCTTGACCGTGGAGATGTGGTGCCGGTTGCAAGATCCAGATACCAAGTCGGAGTCACCACACCGGGTTCGGGTAATCTTGCACCGGCTGGGTATTATCTTTTATTCGTAGTCCATCAAGGTATTCCGAGTGAGGGCATCTGGATCCGAATTCAATGACCGATTCGGGTCAATTTATTTTTAGGAGTTAGATATATATTTTATTGTATGTTTCATGTACAAATAATTTATTTTGCACTATAAAATATTTTTGGAGAATTGTTATTGATTCAGGATCTAAAATATAAAATCTTAAATGAGGATACTGAAGATCATATAATTATCAATCGAGGATAGTCATGGATTGAGAATTTTATAATCTTTCCTATTCTGAATTGAGATTCATATCTTAAAATTATAATTTAATTATCTTTCAGGTCCTGAAATGACAGTACTCCAATATTTATATACCTAATATATCAAATTTTGTAAATGTGAGCATTTATATACAGGATCTATGTAGAAAGTTGTTGAAACTCTTTTAGCTATTTGTTTATGTCATGATTTAACATCCAAAAATCAATTGATTTTTTCAATCTGGAGTTACATGTATGGTTTTAAAAATGTTAACAGAAATGCCTTTTGTAACTGTAGTTTTCAAAATTTATCATTCTAGTCTGCATGTATGTTTGTAAGTGATAAAAAATAGAAGAATTGAATAAAAAAATGATTAGAATAAGTAACATAGAAGTATAATAGGGGATCGTTCACTAATTAATTAATTAGTTTCAATATAAAACATTAGGTGCTTATTACAAGTTTGCGATAGTTATATTCCTTGTATCGACATAACTATAGCATGCATGCATGGAAAGATTTTATATTAGAAAATGAGTTTTATATAAATATAGGTTGCTACGTAAAATAGCATGGATAAAAATAGAATAATTTTAAAGTGTGAGTTGATGTGTGCGATAACATCACAGAAAATCTATTTCTGATCAGTAATGTATTTTCGAAAATAATCTAGGTGAGCAATTGTTGTCTTTTGTATTTTAAAAAAAAATATTTTAACTTAAAAAAAAAAAAGCATAAGTGCGAAAAAAAGTTTCCATGACTAATATATCAAACATTATAGTTAATTATAATGTTAACTAGTCATTTAGAAACTCGGAATATTGAATCACTTGAGTAAACAATTGCAAAATTGTGCCACATGAGGCGCGTTGCGTAGGCATGATGAATACTTAATACAAAATTATAATGAAAACGAAAAAAGCGCTTCATGAAATTCATCATGATTTACAGCAACCTAGCTTTACTCTCGATTAAAACTCAAACAACAATGATAGAGTCTGAAAAGATAGTGATAAGTTTGATGTATTTGTGCGTGTCTCTAACACTCAGCCATGATTTTAGCATAGAATACTGCCCTCGTCGATAAAATCAGTACAAGTAGAGCCATAACAATTTTACCCCAATAATCATGGGTAACTCTAAGCGGTCATGTACGATATAATCACGGGTGACTCTAAATTCTAAAAACAATGAATGGGATCAGTTACTTTGTTTGATTGCACATATTGACTTCTTCCTTAACAATTACATATTTTAATTCTGCTTTGGGCCAAAGTCCTCACGGTTTTGCATTTGGGCATCACCATCCCAAAATGCCTCATACTAATGGAGTTGGGTGAACTCTTATATACAAGGAATTTCATCCTCCGATGTGGGACATGGGTTTGCCAAACCCAACAATATATATATTTTTTATATATAGTAGGCAATATATAGCTTTTCAGAATGGTTCTTAAAAACTACTACCTCCGTCTCGTCCGAATTGTCCCCTTTCTTTTTTTCGGCACGAGAATTAAGAGCTATGAGTATAAAATGAGTTAGTGGAATTAATATTTTATTGTTAAGTGTAAATAAATTTTCATTTTTAGAAAAAGAACAATTCTGCTGGGACGCCCGATTTGGTAAGAGTGTCTATTCTGCTGGGATTGAGGGAATATTTCTTTGAAAATATACCATTTTTTTTTTCATGTCCAATTATCAATGTGTTTCACTAGTATTACATTGTGGATAAATACTGATGCAGCGAATTAGGTTAAAATCAATTTATATGTGAAGGCAATCAATATTTATGCCAACTGGTTGACAGTCAAGCAAATTTGATGAGACTGGGTAAGTGTACAAAGAGGCATGCATCCACATCATTTTGTAAATTATTATAAATGTAATGTAAATCATGACACCTTCAATGGTCCCTTTAAATTCGTTAATATCACCAATCCAAACAAAATTTAATTGCACATGGATATGGATATCGACATGGACACAAAGCAATTTGTTACGTAACAAATTATTATCTTTTCATTTATGTAATTTGTCAAATGAAAGTAACGCATGCACTCGTTCTGACCAAGTTTCTGTTAATTCATTCAACTTTTTTAGTGCACGTTTTGTGTTATTTATGTTGGTTTCTGCTTGTGAATGCGTGCAAGCTAGTGTGTATACATTGCATTAAATAAGTCTATGATATAATATATGTTTATATATATATGATCAGGTGAGAAAAAATCTCATATGAGAAAAAAGATTGAATCTATTCTATTAGATCACACTAAATTAATGATTGATATACAATCAAGCAGTAACTGTAACACAATCAAGCATCATATTAATCAAGCAACAACTAAAACACAATCAAGCAATTGTTTGGTTGTGTTTTAGTTGTTGCTTGATTGTATATCAACCATTAATTTATTTAGATGTAATGGATAAGATTCATTCTTTTTTCCTTTTTTTACATGATCCCTTCTATATATATATATATATATATATATATATATAGGGGTGCGTTCATGGCTGAACCCCTTTAAGTGTTTGAACTAAGACCAAATCTTAACCGTAGATCTTGGTAATTAACGTTCTAGATTTAACATGGTAGTATATCATTGTTTCGTATTCTCATTATCATTGAAAGGGTATACTTGTCCAATAACTGCATTTTACAGCGCGTGGGGATTTAGGAGGCAGATTTTTCGGCGAATTTTAAGTTGCATTTAATAGACACGTCGTTCTAATTGAATGATTAATGAAGAAACCTACCTAATAACATTTAATTCCAAAAAATCACTTTTTACCGCCCACAGCAAAAATCGAAGAGGTAAAAAATTAGGGCGACGCTCCATTTTCTTCATCGCCGTCTTCTACTGTTTCGCCATTGATTCAGATTCCCGGAAAAAAAAAAATCAAATCGACCGGCATTACGACACAAACTACCAACATACCGACAGCGAACTCAGTTATACATCGTCGAAAGGGGGGAGGTTATTCCTCATCTTTAATCTTGAACCGCTTATAAAGAAATTCAGCGAAACAAAATTTGATTTTTTTTTTTTAATTTTTTGGAAGGTACCAAGGTAAAAACGAAGTAAATGGCACCGAAGAAGAAGATTGTGGACCATGCTTCAACCTCAGGTTCGTTTTTTACTTCTTTTCTGATATTCTAAATTTTTTCAACGTACAGTGAAAAATGAAAATGCAGTGAGTATGAATCTATATAATATGGTGATCGAAAATATAGTAACAGTGTTCGAAAATGTACTAGGGTTTTATCATTGTTTAAGATTACATATAGCATTTTCTATGTATTTTAATGATCATCAATATGTGTTCTCGTTTTATTTTAATTTATTTGCATTTTGTTTTTTTGGTTCAAAGTAAATGTTGGATTATTTGTTGATATAAATTGTTGATCAGTGAAATGACATTTCAAGATCATTGAACATGTTATTAATTGATCATCTTTATAATGTTTGGTGTTTTTTTTACTGATTAAAAAGTATCAGAATAAGTGCAAACATATAGCAATAAAAAGAATGAGAATCTTTACATACATATATGCGTTTTTTATTAATGTTTAATATTACATATAGCATTTTCTATGTATTTTAATGATCATCAATATGTGTTCTCGTTTTATTTTAATTTATTTGCATTTTGTGTTTTTGGTTCAAAGTCGATGTTGAATTATTTGTTGATATAAATAGTTGATCATTGAAATGACTTTTCAAGATCATTGAAAATGTTATTAATTGATCATCTTTATAATGTTTGGTGTTTTTTTTACTCATTAAAAAGTATCAGAATAAGTGCGAACATATATAATTTTATATGTATTTTACGCAATAAAAAGAATTAGAATCTTTACATACATATATGCGTTTTTGATTAATGTTTAATATTACATATAGCATTTTCTATGTATTTTAATGATCATCAATATGTGTTCTCGTTTTATTTTAATTTATATGCATTTTGTGTTTTTGGTTCAAAGTCGATGTTGGATTATTTGTTGATATAAATAGTTGATCATTGAAATGACTTTTCAAGATCATTGAACATGTTATTAACTGAGTGTAAAAGGAGTTCAAAACAAGAGCAAAGGACTCGACAAACTAAAGACACGAAGAATGCTTCTTAACTGCTCAAGCAAAGTTAATAATCAAGAGAGTAGCAACCTTTTCATTAGACACATGCTGAGTTACAATGGAGAGAAAGAAGCTGATTGGATTGCAAGAATTCCGCACCGTTCAAAAAAGTTTTACCGATATCTACGCGCAAAATTCTGCACTACATTGATGTTGTCAGAAAATAGTCACTGCACACTCAAGAATCTGAAGGAAGCTAATGATTACCTGAAAGCCGAAAAAAGTAGCATCCATGTGGACGTGAAGGAGTATTTTGAAGATTACCTGAATGGGAATGCGTAGGAAGTTGCTAATTTGTCAAAACAACATTTAATGTTTTTGAATTTGGTTGTTTTAGAAAGTTCTGTCATTTTAAATTAGTTTCAGTAATTTGGATTAAAAGACATATCGTACTATGGTTATTAGATAACGTAGTTATTTTGTGTACTAAACATTATTTCGTTACATATCGGTTGATTCTATTTTTCTCTGTTTTGTGAACTGTAATGATATTATTAAATTCGAATAATGATCAATATATAACAAAAATAATGTTAAGTGAAATAAGGTAATTGTAATGCACTATATAACCGCTTTAAAAAATTAGTTCATTTATACATATGATGATATACACGAATTCAAACAATGATCGTAATAAATGGAAACAATGACAACAATATGATACATTAAAATATTAAAAAAACAATAATCTTGCTTCAATCTAAAATTTACTAGAGACAAAAAAGAATTAGTAATATATTACACGAAAAAACTGAACGTAATATCTATTTATTGTGAGGTTTTATAAAATATTTGTATTCGAACAAGTTTCATAAAAAATAGTTCATTAATATACTACACCCAAAAACAGATGACAACATAATCTCAATCAGGAAGATTTATTCTTATAATGATATTTGTTATTAAATACAATGATCAAATAAATGCATAACAATGATGTTCGTACACAAATATAAATATTGACAACTATATTCAATCTTTATATTTGAAACTATTTATATTAAAAGAAACAGAACAGGAAATAATTGCATAAATAACTTTGTATATAACACCCAGAACTCCAAATTATTTTAAACTATATTAAGACCGATGAAGCATAAAAATAAAGAAGCAGTACATGCAATATATCGAATACAAAAAAAAAAAAAAAACAACCTGGAGATTCGACGGCGGGAGATTGGATATCCATTAAATTGATGAAGCTCGAACGAAAAAAAAAAATCGCGACTGAGATGGAGAAGCCGATAAAAATTAATGAACAAGATGAAAGATACGTAAAGGAAAAAATAACAAGAAACAAAAATATACAATATCTTTCATTAATTGCATATTATTAGGAAACTACCATAACAATAAAAGATACTATAAAATATATAATTTAGTTATACCAAAATCACCCTTTAGCTAATTAAATAATAAATATAAAATGACACATGTCACAATCTGAACCATTAAAATGTATAAAACAGACGGCTAGATAAAAGTTCATTGTTCACACATAAATATGTGGTTCGGATTTGAACACTCCTCTATATA
>JAPKLW010003714.1:20439-36950 GCA_026898455.1 Plectranthus barbatus
CCTTGGCCAAAGCCTTCCTTGACCTCAACTAGCTCTTTACATCAACTTTGTATAAGATTGAGAGCTAGCTATGTTGAGATTGATGATGATTGAGGAGATTTTGTCCCTTGTTTGTTCCACAATGGATTGTATTGCTATTATTGTATTGTATTGTTATTTGTCAACCCTCATTCTTGCAACTTGTGATGTTTCTAGAAGAGGTTCAATGAGTGATTGTAACTTATTTTAATTCAGATTTAATTACAATTTTATTCGCAAGCCACAATTTACGTTGCTTTTGCACATTTATTTTTAATTAATTAAAGAAGAAAAAACACATTGAAATTATATTAACATATTTTTTAAGTTCAATATATAATGATAATATTTGTAGTATATAATGATAGTCCATAAAATATATAATGCATGTCTGCTTTGTTTGATGAAACCCACTGCTTTGAATTATTACACATGTTAGTAATATTTGTGTATTCGTGTGAAATTAGAGGGATAATATATAATGATAGTATTTTCTCTATATAATGATAGTTTGTGAACTCTATAATGCATGTACGTTGTATGTGTATTAAGAAGGTTATAATTGAAAGGAGAATTTTAATTAAAAGCAAAAAGACTAAATTGCCCAATAATACAAGTTTTTGGGGAAAAAATGCCCGCATTTTTTTATTAGATCTGGATCGTTGATTGAACAAGATCTACGGCCGAGATTGGTTCTTATTTCTTATGGTAACAGTGGTTCTCACTGGATCACGTCCCTATATATATATGGGAAGGTCTTGGGTTAGGCAGGCCTAAACGATTTAGGCGGGTTTTATCCATTAACCCATGATTTAGGTGGGTTTTATCCATTAACCCAAGCCCAAGCCCATATAATATACCCTATTTGGGATGGGTGAACTCATTTGGTAGGATAAAATCCGCCTAAACCGTTTAGGCCTGCCTAACGCAAATTTTTGTCTATATATATATATATTACTCGGTATTAAGGTATTTCAATGTGTTCGAAACCTTTTGAAAATTATTATAAGAATAAGACAAGAAATTAGACGGAAATAAAATAATATTTGATTCATAATCCCAATGGATAATTAATACTTTTCAAGGAATGAAATAGACATAAAATATTGAAAAGTGGGGGTCGCACCACAACTTGCATGAAATTTAATTTGTGAATAGGACTTGGAATCAATGGATGGTCAATTATTTATGTATATACAACTTTAATTCCTACACTGCAATTGGAATATTATTTCATAGAGTTTATTTTTCACAAATTCCTCAATACTATGCATATTTATAAACTGTAAAAAAATCCTCTTTTTTTATATAAAAAAAAAATGGGTACACAATTTGAATAAGTAGTGTATCTCTTTTTATCATAAAATTCATTACTAATTGATTATAGATAAAAACATTTTTAATCGCTGCACTTTTAGCTACGATAATCAAATTCTCATTGTAAGAGAAATAAAAATCCTAGTTTGGTATCAAATACCTTTTTCTTTTGTAATTGAAAGTTTATATTATGGTTACCGAACTAGCATAACTAAGACTTTTTTACATTAATATGTAACGCCAAATATGGTATGTGATTAATTTTGTACAAATTGGGTGAAATAAATAATTAGTGTCAAATAGAGATTTGCAAAAGGGTTAATAAACACAAGATGTGGATCTTTTTTAACTGGGGTATAATGGTATATAGTATTTTAATGGTAATTAGTTTTCCACATGTACGATGCACAACATGTATTACTATTATTAAATAATTCTTATAAATTAAATACATATAAATCTTAAATTAAACATTTAAAATAAATGGTATGGCGCCTAAATGAGTATCAAAATTTTATAAAAATATATTTATTATCTACATTTACTTTATGTTATTGTTTAGTAAATAATTTTCGATTCTTAAACTTCATTAGATTGATCTCAAACTTTGCATTAATTTTTTTATTGAGTTCGAACTCAATCTTCAAACTATTCAACATATTTTGGTTGATTTACAATCTTATTTTTTTTATAATTAATTAAATATTTAATCACTTATACTCTGAAATCGAGGTTGATGTGAAGATTTTATTGTGAACTTGTGCGACAATTTTATTAATTTTTTTTTATATATATTGGAGTCAAATCCAATTTGACCCAAAACAACTAAAAGCCACAAGTTCAGGCTTGATTTATAGCCCAAACAATAACTAGATGGATAGCCTAAGAACCCTTAAATTCTATAGGTGTCCTCCATACCAAAACGCAATCATTGAGACTATCCTCTCTGTGAACTATTATGATACAATTATTTAATAAAATATATTTTTTTATTTACCACAAAACTTACAACTTAATATTATTTACTTCTTCCATCAGTAATTCTAGTTAACCTAACTTTTTAATAAAAATATTAATTTCTCTATCCTCTACTATAATATAAAAATTATAAAAATTTGTAAATATTTGGAGAACTAGACCATTGTGAATTATAATTTGGATATTTATGTTGATTCGGATCCATAATAATGAGATAACGGAATTTATTTTTTTGGAATGAGAAATGAGTGAGAACAACAAGTTGAAAAATGACATTGAGAAAAAACATTACTCCTATTTATAGGAAGAATTTTAGAAAGTAAAATACTTTATTAATTATTTAAATATCTATAAAATAAAATATGAAATTAAAATATACGTGTCATGCACATACGTGTCATTGGCAGGCTGCCTCAGGTTGCAATAGGTTTTAAAAAAAAAAACTTTTTTAATATTATTTTAACGGTAATTTTTACTACAACACATGTGCAAAATCACTTCTGAAAGTAGTCTCACAGATCGGTATCAAATCCATACAACATTTTCACGGAGCTATAACCATGGTGCCCATGGCAACATACCATACTTGTTATGGACCCATTTATTAGAGAATTTCTCCCCTGTGCCCTCTACGTCTAGACAATTGATAAATATACTTGTATCTTATACAGAGGCCATGACCAACGGGATCACTACCTACAATAACAGTTCATGATTTAGTGTCCATGATCTATATGTTTTGGTCACCACTTAATCTGTTTCCACCTCTTCTCCTTCTCAACCTCATACACCAGCAAACATAATAGATCAATGAGATTATAAGAAAAATTGATCATCAACATGGCCTATCTTACATGGACGCACGACCGACGAGATCACTACCCACAATAACCGTTCACAAATCAGTTTCCATGATCTATGTTTTTATCACCTTAATCTACATTATATTGGTCACTCAACGAGGTATAAATACCTTCCATCAAACTCTTGTAAAGGATCTTGGTCATTTTTACACAAAAAGATTATTGAATAAAACTGAAAGCTATTCAACAACAATTCCATACAACCTTACATTCATTTTATTCTACTCGTATTCACATTATCTTAACTCTTACAAAAGGTTCTTTATTAACAAAATTATTGTTGAAAAATCGATCACCAACAATAGATAATGTAAGGAAATATAATCCTGTATTTCACTCAAATAATAATAGGTGTACATAGAGGTTTATATAGACATAAAACAAATCTAAAGTAAATCTAATCTAGTAAATATAAAAGATATACAAAAGATACTAGTCTATCAAATATATCTTAATACCCCCCCGCAAGCGAAGACGGAGATGAAAGACGAAGCTTGTTGCAAAAATGATCAAACAGACTTCTTGATAAACTCTTCGTAAAAATATCAGCAATCTGATCTTCAGATGGGATAAACTTCCTGTAGAGCTTGTTGGAAGTTACCAGTTCCCGAACAAAGTGATAATCAATGTCGATGTGTTTTGCTCGTTTATGGGAAACAGGATTCTGACTCAGAAATAGGGCGGAAGCATTATCCGAGTATAGTATAGACGTTGATCGAAGATCAACATGTAGCTCTCGTAGAATGTTCGCAATCCACTGCATCTCGGAAGCGGTGTTGGCCATTGCTCTATATTCGGATTCACAGCTGGACCTTGAGACGGTCGGTTGCTTCTTTGCACTCCAAGAAACTAAATTGGGACCCAAGAATATAGAAAATCCATACGTCGATCGACGTGTTTCCGTACATCGGGCCCAGTCCGCGTCAGAGTAGCCACGCAAGTTGAAGTCGCCGGAGGAAAAAGTCAAACCAAAACAAACGGTACCTTTAACATAGCGAAGAATGCGCTTGAGAGCTTGAAAATGTTCAATGGTAGGGTTCTTCTGATATTGGCTCATGGTGTTGACAGAATAAGCAAGATCCGGTCTTGTCACTGTCAGATATTGCAAAGCGCCAAGAAGTGAGCGCTAAAGAGTTGGATCCTCGAACGAGGGTCCATCAGAAGTGAACGAGATGTCGGGAGCCAGTGGAGTTGCAACAGGCTTTGCGTCTGTCATTTTGGCACGCCGAAGAATATCCAGGGCATACTTTGTCTGTGTGAGATATAAGCCAGATGATGTGTGGAAAGCCTCAAGACCAAGAAAATAGCCAAGTTTACCAAGATCCTTGGTGCTGAATTCTTTGTTGAGGCGAGACATAAGGGCGGCAATGGCGACTGAATTGTTTCCGGTGATGATGATGTCATCAACATAGACCAGGAGATATATGATATCCGAGTCCTTGCGAAGGACGAACAGCGAGGTGTCTGAAGAGTTGCATAGAAAACCCAAAGACAGAAGAAATGTCCGAAAGCGCTGGTACCAAGCTAAAGGTGCTTGGCGAAGTCCGTAGATAGCCTTTTTCAAAGAGCAAACATGTGTGGGATAGCGAGAGTCAATAAATCCCGGAGGCTGTTCCATAAATACCTCAGTAGAGAGAAGACCATTGAGGAAGGCATTTTTGACATCCAGCTGATGGAGAGGCCAAGAATGCATAACAGCTATCGCAATAACAATACGCACTGTTGAAGCTTTCACCACAGGATTGAAAGTTTGAGTGAAGTCGAACCCAGGGATTTGACTAAACCCTTGCGCGACAAGGCGAGCTTTATAACGATCTACTGAACCGTCAGCAAGAAGCTTGGTTCGGTAAACCCATTTAGAGCCGACGACATTTGCATTGGATGAGCGCGTGACCAAAACCCAAGTCCGGTTCTTGGAGAGTGCGTCGAGCTCTTCGTGCATGGCCTGAGTCCATTCGGGAACCTTGAGGGCAGATTTAATGGCACGAGGTTCCGGCAAAACTGCAGAAACAGAAAACACAAAAACCAGATTAATGTCAACCGGATATCGAGGTTTGAATATTCCGGAACGAGCGCGCGTTTGCATGGGGTGCCGAGGAGCTGGCGGAGATGGCGGATTTGGAGGGTCGGTCGGGTTTGCATTTTCAACTGGTGGAGGTGGCAGGGGAGGTGCGCCCGGAGGGATAGTAATAGCTGGGATTTCTGAATGACAGAGAGTGCATGGTGGTTCGGAAATTTGCAGGGAAGGGGAAGGAGTGGGTGCGACTGAAGGGGTGTTTTCAAAGAATTCTGTGAGCGTGAGACGTGAAGTGGGAGTAGGGGAGCTAAGATTGTTGAATGGGAAGCAGGACTCATCAAATTTCGCATGACGAGTGATGTACACTCGATTTGTGGCAGGATCTAAGCAACGATAGCCTTTGTGGTTGGGACTGTAACCAATGAAGACACAGGGTAAGCTACGGGGTTCAAGTTTGTGCTTGGTGTAGTCTCGAAGACACGGAAACACTCGGCAACCGAATGTACGGAGTGAGGAGAAGGAGGGTTTTGTGTGGAAGAGAAGTTCGAATGGTAAAGTGTTTTGCAAAAGCGGATTAGGGATACGGTTAATGATGTGTACAACAGTACTAAAGGCTTCTACCCAAAGGGAGAGAGGGGTGGAAGAGTGAAAGAGTAATGAGAGTCCCATTTTTGTAATGTGACGATGTTTACGTTCTGCTCGGCCGTTTTGAGAGGGTGTGTAAGGGCAAGATATAAGGTGGTGTATTTCGGACTTGGCAAAATGAGCTTTTAAACGGGAATTTGTGAACTCAGTACCCCCATCACTTTGAAACTTCTTAAAACTTCTTAATTTTTCGTGAAAATTGAGTTTCTACGAAGGCATGGAAGGTTAGAAAGATGTCGAAAAAATCAGATTTTGCATGCAATGGATATAGCCAGGTAAAGCGGGAAAAATCGTCTATAAACACAGCATAATAACGAAAATTTGATTTTGAATTAACTGGAGAGGGACCCCAAAGATCACAATGAATCAAATCGAGAACATTTGAGGCCCGTTTTTCAGATAACGGAAAAGATAAATGTGAGTTTTTGGCTAACTGACATGAATTACATAAGCTTTGTTGCGAAACTGAAGAAGAAAAGGAAAGGAGACTAAGCTTCGAAAGCAGATTGAGAACTTTGACAGACGAGTGACCTAGGCGGTTGTGCCATGTCTGAAAGGAAGCACTAGGAAGGGAAGACGAAGGAGAAGCGATTAAGGCAGCCGCAGATTGATGAAGGCGATACAGCCCATGCTTACGCACGCCGGTTGCGACAATCTGTCCAGTTTCGCGATTCAGGATCTGCAGCTGCGAATCAGTAAATAACACATTAACAGGATAATCATGTGTAAGACGACTGACAGAAATAAGATTCTTAGTCATAGAGGGAACCACAAGAACATGCTGTAGTGAAAGAGAATCAGAAACAAATAAAGAGCCAGTGTGAGTGATACGTAGGCGAGCACCGTTACCAACGACGACATGATCGGAACCTGTATAGGCAGTAACATCCTTCAGAGATGCAGAGTCTGCAGAGATATGAGCGGAAGCACCTGTGTCCAAGTACCAATCAGAGACGGGAGGAGAGGAAACTGAACATTGTGCCGAGAAGACCTCGGCTAGATTAGCCGAAGGCGGTGGTCGCATAGCACGGACATATGAGCGATCAAAATGCTTCGGGCAGTCGAAGGCGTCATGATCAGTCTGACGGCAGAAAGAGCACTACGGCACACGCTTCTTCTTGTTTCCGCCGGAGGAACGACCACAGTTCCGATTAGGGTTAGGGTTTGACCGATTAGGGTTAGGGTTTGTTGATGCATGGAAGGCTGCAACCGGCGGTGATGGCGAAGGCGAGGCGCCACGGATGAATAATTCATGGCTGATGGCGCGCGCGAGAAGCACGTTTAACGCCGGGAGGGACTCCTGAGCCATCTGAGCAGCCGTAAAGGTGGAAAAGGAAGGGTTCAAGCCGCGAAGAAACCAGTGAGACCTGTCCGACTCGTCGATGGAGCGTCCAATGGCCGATAGTTGATCGCTTAAACTTTTGAAGCGATGACCATAATCAGAAACGGTCAAATCGTCTTGTTTGATAGAGAGCAAGTCATCCTTCAAACTTAGTTCACGAGCCTTTGAGCAGTGGCTGTAAGAACGAGAGAGAGCAGTCCATACATCGGAAGACGTTGAGCATCCAATGATGACAGCCATAGATTCTTCAGTCAGCGTAGAGACAAGGAACAATTTAATTAACTGATCACGAGAATACCAAGTTGAGAAGGCCGGGTTGGGAGTAGCAACAGCGCCGGCGGTAGGGGCAGCGAGAAAATGCGGGGGCGCAGGGTTCGAACCATCCACAAATTGCATGAAGTTTTGTGTAATGAGAAGCGGTTTGATCTGGGCATGCCAAAGAAGGTAGTTGGCAGAGGTAAGTTTGATATTCACCATGTGAATGATGGTGGAGAGAGGTAGCGTCGGGAGTTCACCATGATCGACGGCGGCCATGGTGAGAGGAGAGGCGACGGCTAGGGTTTTAGGAATTAGGGTTTTAGCCAATGGTTAGGCTGATACCATGTAAGGAAATATAATCCTGTATTTCACTCAAATAATAATAGGTGTACATAGAGGTTTATATAGACATAAAACAAATCTAAAGTAAATCTAATCTAGTAAATACAAAAGATATACAAAAGATACTAGTCTATCAAATATATCTTAATAGATAATCTATTATTTATTATATTAATATGTTTACAATATACTATAAAACAAACATTAATATGGGTTCGTTATTATTTCTTTATTGTTGAAAAAGACATTATAGGACATGTTAATAAGAAATGAATTAATTGAGCGTGTGGGAATTTGGGAAGAAGAAGAATATCCAGAAATGATATGTATGTTTAAATTGAAAAAGAGTTGATAAGGTTGTTTTAATAAATTGGGTGGGACTTGGAGTGAATAGTGATAGCCGGCCCCGTGAGCAGCGAAGGAGTTTTGTTTCCACCCGTGAACTCAACACCCGCTGCTCCACTCTCCTCCTATCGCCCGTGATTTTCACCTCCACGTTTTTACAAAATCCTCACACACTTCAATATTCAATAATTTCGTCTTCCAACTTTTGCTTGAGTCAGTCCAGCTCGCGAGCTACTCAGGATGGATTCAAAAGAATTCGAAATCGATTCGATACTAATCAAGTCGAGCTCGAGTAGTTGTCGAGCTTTATGATACTTAATTCGATAGGCTCGAGCTTATATCGAGCCCAAGTCAAATTGGGTTCGAATTAGGTTCACGAGCCTTATCGAGCTTAATATAACTAAAATTTATTATTTACTAATAAATAATTATATATTATATAATAATTTAAAATAAATCAAAAATATCGAGCTTGACATCGAGTTGAGCTCGAACTTAAAATTTTTAGCTCAAGCTTAGAATTTTTGAGTAGAGATAGAACTCAAGCCTGATAATACTCAACTTGATTTGTGATTACTTCTAGCTTTGATGGATTTGCTGCATACCGATTTAAACACAAATCAATGAGTCAATTTCGACTATATCCTTTTTCTCTTTTCTAGTTATTTTTTAAGCCCAAAGCCCGCGAGAGAACAAATCTGGAAGTCCAAAACTCAATTGCTACGTTAGGACTTAAGGTATGTATATTTCTCATTTTCTTTTTTATAGGGGCCCATAAATTATTTATTTTTACTTTTTTCTTTCCTATTTGCACACTTACATTCATAAAAACATTTTTTTTTTGAGAAATCACAAAAACATTAGTTTTTTTTTAATTTTACATTAATTTAAACACACCCTATCCATAGAAATTCAAATACATAATGTCTTGATCTTAAATAATATATTAATTATTTATATTTTTCTAAATAATATGCAGGTAGTACGGATAGTTAGAAAAATCTTAGGTGGGAAGCTTTAAGCAAAATGGCCGGTCTTTCATATCAAAATCAAAATCTGAGATGGGAAGCGAAAATCAGAGAGGTTACGCGTGGGCGATTTCAGCCGGAATCAACGCTGCTCTTGCCGCCATTTCTGCTAAATTCTTTTCATCCCAGGTATATCAATTCATTCTGGATTGAACTTATTAGATTTAGCAGCGGAAACTAGGTTTTGGATAAAATCCATGCCGTGCGGAATCTTAGTTTTTGGATCCTCTTTTAAATGGAGAGAAAATGGCTGTAGGATTTGGATATTTAGTTGAATTCGGTCACTACTCGAAAGGGAAAAAAAAAACAGAACTGGAATAAACTGTCCAACCAGTCTACTTCTTGTGTGCTGTATTGATATATCTTAATTGCTTGAAATTATGTGTAAAATGGATAAGGGGTGTAATATTCTATTTGAAATGGTTTATGTATATCACACAAGCTATAGTTCATCATGAGCTACTTGATCAGGATTTTGCTTCTCAACTCTGTAGTTCTTGCACATCCCCACTTTTTTAAGACCAGGTTTAGTTAATTTATTAAAGAATACGAGCTCGAGTTAGTTGGCATTGAAACTACCAGTTTTCCAACTGTCATATTTAGAATGATTAATTGCAAACCTGAAAACCATATGTACTGCAGTATCGTCCAAAATGGTGCAGGGTAATGTGTGGTATAGTTGTTGTTGGTTAACGAAATTCTAACTTACTATTCTTAAACTGTACGTGGAAAATTCATGTAGATGAATCCATATTCTTATCGAATACAATGTCTAAAGAAGTCATTGAGTAATTGGTTTGAGGATCTTATGCCAAAGGAACACTATTGGATTGTCTTAATTGTTTAATTGTAGTTTCTTGAAGATATATTCTATCTTTAGTGCTTGCAACAATCTCTAATTGGCATCTCCAATATTTGCAGCTGAAATATGCTCTGGTCGTGCTTTTCAATGTCGTGATGTGGGGATGTTATGTTAATAGCATGAAGTATTTGTCATCTTTGCAAGCAACAGTAACAAACTTTGCAACAAACTTTCTTCTTTCTGGAATGTCTGGACATTTTCTCTTTGATGAAGCACTACCTTTTAAGGTAATATCTTTCATTAACCAATCTGATGGTCATCGATTGTGAACATACTTGAAAAGTTTGCAGGGTCTCTTGAGTGCAATCTGATTGTCACGTAAGCTATTCATGTTTTCTGTTAACTAACTATAACCTATTTCATTTATGAGAAAGAAAAAGGGTCATACGTAAATTTACTCCCAAATTTCTAATCCTCTACCCTATCCCAAATGTTTAAATCACTAAATGCTTATGAATATTCCTGTGTTAAAAACAGATATACATACAGTTTCACAGAGTATAGTTTCAATTCATTAGCCAAAAAAGTTGTATCTTATCAGTGAGCATCAGGAATTGTTCTCAGCTCTTTACCAAAGTGTTTCAACAATACAAAGCTCTATTGATGTTGTCACTTTTGTAATGCAAGTATACTTTTATAGTGGTTTGCAGGTGCGGTGCTGATTGTAATCGGTGTTATTGTTCTGAGCAAGTCAAGCATTGAACCTAAAACACATTTAAGTTAAGTGTTTGTGTTGCACTCATACTCCTGTGGTTGGTGGTTTGATGCTCAGCCTGTTCACCGAGGATGCATAAATGGGACTTATAAGTCGATTTAATTTCCAAATGTGGATAGAAGCAGATGATGGATGGAATGAAAAGGCCGTGAAGATGAAAATGAACCAAAACTCTGATGATTGTAGAGAGACATTTAGCTTAATTTGGCAGATTTTCATTTTGTTGTATGACACAAAATATTTCTTCTCGTAGGTAGGTTAGTATCTTTCTCTCTCTATTTTGCTGGCCCATATCTTAAAAACTATATAATATCTTTTGGGAATGCTATTTATTGTAATACCAGTTGTTAAACTATGTCTATCACCTTCATTCTTCTCTAATATAATTCTGAATAAGCTATCTTTCATTTCCACATTGACTGTCTATTAGCAAAATTCCAATTCCATGTTTGCAACCTTGTTCAAAGGGTGAGACCTTAAGCCTCTGCAATGGCATCTGATAAAAACTATCCGAATCAAATGAAATGAGCATTTGCATGCAGAAAGTAACTCCAACACTTTTTATAATAATCTTGTTTTACATATTTTTGTTATTACACAGACTACTATAACTTCCATGTTAACTGTGGTGGACCAAGAGTAAGAATTGGCAAGACAACTTATGAAGAAGATGAAGGAACAGTGGGTGGAGCAAAGTTTGATTCCAAGAGAGAAAATTGGGGAACTAGCAGCACAGGATTCTTTTGGGACATCAACATACATAAGAACAAGTATGTGGCAAAAAATGTATCCGCTCTCAAGATGAATGACTCGGAGCTATACACAACTGCGCGCCTCTCTCCTTTATCTCTCACAAATTATGGACGCTGCTTAGCAAACGGAAACTACACGGTGTCACTTCACTTTTCTGAGATCACTTTCAGAGACAATCAATCATACCATAGTCAAGAGCAAGGCGGATATTTGATGTGTACATCCAAGTATGAAACTAACCCCCAAGAAACATGTATATCGCAAATTAGATTTTATTTTGTTAAATATTGATGCAGGGTGAACTGAGGCTGAAAGATTTTGCTATGTCCTCTCTTTTATGACTGCATTAATGAAGATTGTTTTGGAAAAATAAATTCTAATTGGTACTTTTTTGTCGAACTTGAAACCGTACTTAAACATGATGAAATAAAATATCTATACCTATCGAATTTATTGAGGATTGAGATTTTATTTCAAAATACATAAAAAATGTTTGATTTTATCACTTATAAGTTGAGTTGAAGGCATGTATGGTTGCATAAAAAATGTTTGATTTCGTTGTGATCGTGTCAACCCGTTAAGAACATAAGATTTCGTCATTCGTGTCATTTTTATGTTATGTTAGTGTTAGGTCGCATTATCATATAATACATTGTGTTATTTAATAATATATCATATTTGTGTTATCCACTATATCCATCTTAAAGAACTAACATGTTCCCTATGTTTTCGTGTCATATTCATTTCAATATCATTTTATCCAATCAGGTTTATGGTTCTTAATAGGTAAATTTTATGTTTGTTTCATGTTTAACCTCATTATTATCATTCAGGTTCGTGTCGGGTTATCGTGTTTGTTGGGATTACAGAATAATTGGACCGAAATAGAGGCCCCATAAGCCGGCGAGCTCATTAGAGAGAACTTGGCCCAGGCCAAGAGACAACCCAACAAGTGTAGAGCTGTTCAATAGGAGGTTGCATGAAAGCGGACCGCCCGGAAAGAAAGCAGTTCGACAAAGAGCGAATTGTAAGTGTAGTAGGTTGATCAGCAAGGAATTGCCCCAGTCGAGCTGCTCAACGGTCAAATACAGGTTCGGATAATGGCGTGGCGAATGGCAGACGTTGCAACAAGTCAACAAACTCTAAAAACTCGGTGAACTATGCGTAATTATCCAGCGGCGTGCTCTAGAAAAACCCTAGCTCCCTTTAGCTCTATAAATAGGTCCCTTGTAAACAAAAAAACTGACATCTAGCTCTCTTTCTCTCTCTATTTCCATTGAATTCACAAAAATTGACAATTGTATATATTCTTGAGCTTGCATTAACCTGTAACCAGTTCGCCGGAGCTCATCTTGGCCTGTTTCACTGTCCTACAAAGCTTTCTAATCTCTACGCGTTCGTGTGTAATTAGTAATATTTTTGCTTCTTTTATTCTTATTGTATTTTAACACTAATGTTGCTTATCGCGATTATTTGCAATCTCATTCATTGTTTACTGCAATTTCAATTCTATTTCTTTTGGTTATTTCTTGTAACTTTATTTTATCGAATCATTTGGTTCCTGGAATTCCATATCCGTACAAATCGAACCTCAGTAGTATCATATCAAAAATTATAACTCATACACATATAATCCACCCATTAGAATAGTGGGAGAATATAATAATATAATTAGATATCATGAATCCTTTGATTCGTTGTTAATTACTTCCTCCGTCCCACACGAATTGTCCCTCTTTTTTTTTTGTCCGTCCCACACGAATTGTCCCCTTACCTAAAATGGAATGTTAATACACACTAACTAATAAAATAATAATTTTATCTCTACCACATTCCACTACATTGGTTATTGTGCCATGTCCCAAGGGGACAATTCCCATGGGACAGAGAGAGTACATGTTATCAGAGATTCGGATCTTTAATCACCACTAAAACACAACCATTAACTCCCCTACTTGCCTCTTAGCTATTATTTAAGAAGAAGAAAATAAAAAATTAATGCGACAGATTCCTGCCCGAGATGCCCGCTGATCAAAATTTCGGGAACTAACCTCTCTCTCTCATCCAAGAACATGGCTCTCTGTAATGAATCTACACTTCCAGATTTTATTTATTTTGATTTTTTCATGATTAATCTAAATCTATAAATATACTAAAGCAAATAAATAATTATAAATTAAAAAGGCGGGAATGGTTATTCCATAAAAAAAATTATTTTATTTTATTTAAATACATCATCATTAATTAAATAATTATCAATTAATACTAATCATAATATTCTATTCTGTCCTATAAGATAGACAATCTTATTTTCAATTTATATAATTTATAACAATAAATAACTATCTTCATTAATTATCAGCAAAATATTTTATTTTTCTCAATAATTTATAATTTGACAATTTATATAGTTTCAGTAATTAGGCTATAACTAAATGTATATAATAACATGCAAAATTGATTAATGATTACCAACAAAATTATTGTAAAATTCAAACTCTCAAACATCATAAAATAGTCAACAAAATATTTTATATTTTATCAATATTTTAATAATTTATATAAACTCGGTAATCAAGCTATAATTAAATTTATACAATAACATGCAAACCTAAATGATGATTACAAATAAAATTATTTTAAATTCATATGTTTCAAAAATCGTAAGATTTTAATAATAATTTTGATAAATTAATAAGATAGATTAATATAATATTAATAAATTTATTATTTATATTTATAATTATATAATCTTTTAAAATTTAAATATTATTTTTTGTAAATTCGGTACAAATTAATTGTTTTTTATATGTATAATATGTACTATAACGAACAATAAGCAACTCATTAATGTAAAATTATATATAATTATAGAGATTTATATATAAAATTATAGCCAAATATCACATGTTATTTTATAATTTAATTTAAATTAGTAAAAAAAATAGACATAAGTTAACTTTTAAAATGTCAGTACATCAGTTCGATTTTTTCTGTTTTATTTTATTTAGTATTTTTACTTTATACTAAAATATATAAAATGTGAGTATATGAGTTTGACTTTTTATGTTACTTAAAATTAGTATTATCTATATATTAAAAATATAAACCATGGGTACATCAATTTGATTTTTTATTTTATTTAGATTATAATTTATTGATTTATGTTAAAAATATAAAGCATAGGTACATTAGGTTGAAAACTTATATTATTTATCATATCTATCAAACACATAACTATTATATATATAATATTTACACCAGAATGTGACATATATTAGTTTATTAAAATCAAACGCTTGATATGCAACAAACATGGGTAAATCGTGCAAACATAATTTATATACAAAAAACAACAAAAGTCCGACAAACACATCTCATTTTATTCTACAATGTTTATATTTTATGTATTTTCTTTTATTTCAATAATTTTCTTTAAATCTACATAAACATATGATGATAAATTATTTGTGGATCTAATTTTCAAGTCCCACCTGAAATAAAATCATCATGAAAGCATTCTTACGTTTAAGCAAAAAAATAAGTAATTTCTACAATATTTTTTTCTACAAGCCTTTCTCTCTAAGATTGTAGTATTAATTTATGTAACTAATTGTTCAAAAATATTTATATTATTTGTAATATTTCTTTTATTTCACAATTTTTCTGTGAATCTACACAAAATCATGATTATTTCTTTTGTGGTTGCAATTCATCCAAATTTCAAGACCCACTTGAAATAAAATTATCGAGTAAACATAATTACATTTCAGAAAAAAGATTTCACAAACTTGAAATAAAATTAAATGGCTTGAACTGCAATGAATTTTGATATTTTTCACTAAACTGCGAGTCTTTCTTTTAAAAATTATTTAAATTTATGTAACTAAATTGTTCAAAACAATATTCCTTGAAAAAAAAAGATTTCTTATCTAAAATAAAAAATTGTTCATTCACACTTTCAAGAAAGTATTGTGGAAAGTGGAAACTAATTTATAGAAGTGATCAAGAAATGAGGAGCACTATTGAGAGGAGAATAAAAATTAAAGTAAATTTATAAAAATGATTTGAAGAAAGTATAAAATAGAATATGTTTATCGTAGAATCCAAGTACTTTTCAAATACATTTCGAGATCAAGACAAATAAACTGGAAGAATGAGAAAAAAATTCTAAATTAATTTACGATATAGTTGTAATCTTTGTATTACGATACCACACCATTTAGAATAAATTTAGTATTTCAATAGACTTAGTGGTCTCTTAAATCTTAAAAAAATGGTATTTTTAATAATATTTAATAGGAGTATAATAATTTCGTGCAACGCACCGGTCAAATGCTAGTTATTAACTATATTGGGCAACTATACAGGCTGTCCTAAAATCTTGTGTATAAGATTTGATCCACACAATGAAAAACATACAATATAATATGTGAAAAATATTTTAAATATCTAAAATTACTAAACACATTATAAAAATACCCAAAATATTAAACACATTCAAGAAATACTTATTTTTTAATTTTTTGATATTTGGTATTGATTTTTATTGTTATGATGATGAAATCATCACCAACAATCACATCATCAATTTTTTTTAATAATTGTAAGTTTTAATATAAAAATAAAAGAGTCAAATTCATTAATACCATTTCACTATATATATTATGAAAATATCTAAAACATTATAAACATTAAAAAAATACTCATTGCACTGTTTTGACATTTTTTCAGAAAATTGTTATAATTTTTTTTAAAAAAATGAAATTGATTGAAGTTTTTTTATTAAAATATATTTTTTTTGGGGAGAGAGAAAGTCGGTGTCAGACACACAGACCCGACACCAACCACAACTAAAATAGAATTCAAAAAATAAAAAAATTCACCGAAGTGGGTCGGTGGGTCGGTGGCGGAATTCGGTGCCTTCCGCCACCGACCCACCATTCTCCCCCACACCCACTTCCCTTTATTCCCCTCACCCCACCGACCCACTTTCCCCAGTAATTATATTATATATAAATTTGATTC
>JAPKLW010003715.1:7418-27061 GCA_026898455.1 Plectranthus barbatus
AGAGAACTTTTTCCGTTCCTTCTACTCTGTAATTTTACATGTTAACAATTGTACCGCTAATTTTTGGTACGGTATGATACAGTACCGTTAATAACGGTATATCAAGATTTCGATATTTTCAATATTTTTTCGATACGATATGTATGATATATCAATATTTCAGTGTTTTTTTCCACCTCTAATACTAATTTCTCCACCCCTAAGTAATATGCAGTATAGAGCAATATGTGCGAGATTAACTGAGTATTACGTTTCCTTTGAGAAAAAAGAATTAAAAAAAATAATAATTATAATCTTTATAAATAGACGGAATTGAGTCGAGTAAGCGCGTCGATATACCCGCAAACTCCGGTGAGCAAATTTCCTAACTCGGGAAGCAGAGAGCCACGTTGGTGGTGGAGAGAGAAAACCTGCTGGTCCTGAAATTGAGACTGCCTTCACCGACAATGCAACAGGTTCACATGCTCCGCTGGGCCCACACTAGAATTTCATAAAGTGTTTGTACCATTTCGCCCCGACAGGTGGGCCCCACCCCCGCAGCTATCAATTCTCTGCCTCTGCTTAAACCAGCACGGGCCCCTTCTCTCTCCTCTGTCTGCGCTTCGCCTTTTCTCCTTCCCCTGCACCACCTCTATTTATTTCTTCCCCATTTATTGCTCATTTTTAGACATATTTTATTATTTCATTTGTAAATTTTATTTTTAAGATAATTTTTTATGTCAAAAAATATAATTTAATAAGTTATTTAATATCAGCAAATACATCGTAACCATATTTGAAATACATTTTTAAGTTGGCTAAATACAATTATAATAAATTTTTTATTAACGATGAAATGACTTCATAGGAGTTTCAGTCTATTTTTAACATTCAATTTCAATTATCGTGACTTATTTATAAAATTTAGAATGTATTTTTATTACATGTAAAAATAAAAACGAAAGAATGTTAAATAAGAATCGATACCATCTCATAGGGAATAGTACACTCATAATTTAATATATATATGATAACAGTAGACAATAACTCAAGGGTGAATTTACTGTTTGACTGAAATTGATCAAATTGAATTTATTTGGTCGGTTTGATTATGTTTGAGAAAATAAATTACGTCCATCCATTTCTAAATATTCAAATTAAATTATAATGGTTTGGTCAATTATTTATGGTATGAAATTAGCGATTTTGTCTGAATCAAACCTATACTATAAAAGTTTGGCTCACTAACCCATTTAAACATATGCTAATATCAAAATCGGGCAAACAACGAAATGTCAAATTAACATTTCAAATTCAAACTGTTTTTATATGATTTTTCAACGGCTTAGTATTCAAATTGAAGCTTATAAATACCTAATAAAAAATAAATGCCGAAACAACTTATACTCTTGCGTTTCAACTATCTTAAACTCTTTACAATCTCTTTTTAAAGCTCTCTTAAAATTTAAAATGTTCATTTAAGTTTGATTTGATGATGAAATTTAAAAGTTAATCTCATAATAAATAAGTTAAACTTAAATAAAATATATTCAATTCAAGTCGGTTTCATTACTCCGCAAGAAATAATAGGCTTAAAATATAAATAAAAGGCAAAAACTTGCCTTAGATACGCCTAAACGTTTTAGCGGGTTTTATCCATATTCAAATGGGTTCACCCATTCAAAATAGGGTTTATTAATCCCCAATTAGGATATATTAAATGGGTTTGAGTTGGGTTAATGAATAAAATCCGCCTAAATCGTTTAAGTGTGTCTAACTGAGACATTCCTTAATCAACTTTCTTACACCCACAAGTTTACTAAAAAACTAAGTTTCTAATCGTTCAAAATAATGATGGTTAGGTTAAATGTGGATAAAATATTATTTGAATATTACAATTTACATTTTTTTTTCTCGTTTTTAGTTTCTTACGAAAAATATGGGCTCTTCCTAAAAAGGAATTGAAGCTAGATAAAGATAAATGGGATTTTCTATAAAAAAAAAACAAAAACAAAAACAAAAAACAAATTTTAGCATTTCAATGAATATGAAGGAGTTTTAATTTCTAGAAAAATAGTTTCCCTTGAGATGCCGAAACACTCTATCTTTAGAAAATAAAATACTTAGTGCTCTGGTTCGGGGTGTAATAGTGAAACCACCTTGAATATATTTAGAAGTCAAAAAATTTAAGTTTGTCCAAAAACATTTAGGTATTTGAGTTTAAATTAATATAATCATATTAAAATAAAATAAAATACTTAAATATTACAAATAGTTGGAAAAAAATAAAAATTAATTAACTTCTCCTTTTGATAGTTTGGATGCTTTTCAAAGCATTAATTCTCTTTTCAATAATACTATTTTTAATATTTTTATTTTCTAAATTTTATACCTTAATTATTTTTATTTTCTAATTCAAAGACATATTTGTAAATCATTATAAAAATGAAATTATATATAAAAATTAGCTATTCTTCGAAGCACTGTAAATAATAACATGAACTATATAATCGCTATAAAATCTAGTATTTTATTACAATATTATACCACTCCATCATTAAATCAGTTTCAAAGAACTAATTGAAGCTCCTTTAGATAATAAATTATATAAGGCAGTATTATTAGGCTTTGCATAAAAATGGAGTACAAACTATTTTTTAACTTTTGATGGAATCGGTTATGAAATAGTAACCTTGTTAAAGAAATTCCATTTCGCAACTACTTTATATTTTTTAACTCTATTTTCTAACTTTTTCCATAGCCTCATCACAACACATTTTTGTATATTGACAAAAACTTCACGTTTCATATTTTGCGATAAATAATTTATTTCACTATTTATAATGATAGCTATTAATAATTTATTTGCTTTCAAAATGATGTATTTAAGGTATGTTTATGCAGGTACTTAATTTAAAATATATATTTACTCAATATATATAATGAATTTGCTAATTTTATAAAATAAGATTTGTAAGATTTTGTCGCTGGAGATTTTCTCTCACATATTTTACTTCAATAACACGAAACAAATCCTCAAACTCTAATGTTATATAGAGAGTTTTATTAATTATTATGGAAAAAATTGTATGATACACTCTAATTAAATATTAATGAACCAAAATTAAAAAAAATTAATAATATGAATAACTAGAATATTTCTTTATTAAATGTTATAAATGAGATCATAACTACTACATGAGCCCCTACACATACTAAATGAAAAGACAAAATGGTACTATGGTGGGCCCACATGTTGAATGCACTCAAAATCACAAAACACACACACCCACACGCTTACCATCACAGCAAATCGACTTGGACCAATCAAATCCATCCACCCATCGACACGCGTCGGGCAATGAGTGGCCGGTCACCAATCAAAACGCCGACGTCTTGTTTCCTCTCCTTTATATTTCAGTCTTCTCTCATTTCCCACTCAAACGAAGAAAAAATAAAAATCGCAACCAAAAAAAGTTGAACAAAATAGTCAAATCTTATTACAATCTTTTCTCTCTCTCTAGCAATCCTCAAAATCCAGAAAGAAACGTCAACGGAAATCGAAATGGAATACTCCGGCTGCCTGAAAACAGAGCTCACTTTGGGGTTACCTGGCGGCGGCGCCGTGGAACCGCCGCCCAAGTCTGGCTCCAAGCGCGTGTTCTCAGAGATTGTGGATTTGAAACTGGGCGCGAGCTGTGATGACGACGAAGTCAGTGTCTCGACACCGCCTCCGGCCAAGTAAGTTCATACATATTGTTTATTCTAGAACGTGAGCGTTATACGATAAAATACGAGATTGAGAGACGATATGATTTTGTAGGGCACAAGTGGTGGGGTGGCCGCCGGTGAGATCATACAGAAAAAGCATGATGAAAAGCTGCAAATATGTGAAAGTGGCGGTGGATGGGGCTCCATATTTGAGGAAAGTTGATCTCGAGATTTACACTAGTTATCAACAGCTCTTGGCTGCATTGGAGGACATGTTCAAAACATGCTTCACTATCTGTAAGTCTATAAAAAAATATATATATCCAAAATAATTTCGTATTGATTTGAAACCTATATTAATTTTTTCTGAATTTTTATTATTTCTTGGGTTTAGGTAATGTTATGAATGAGAGGAAGATCATGGATCCTTCAAATGGAACGGAATATGTGCCTACTTATGAGGACAGAGATGGGGATTGGATGTTGGTTGGAGATGTTCCTTGGAAGTAAGCTTTCCACCTATTTTATTTCAATTTAATTCTTATTTTATCTCTTCTTCGCGATATCGACTGTTTAATTTACCAATTCTTTTCTAAAATCTTTTTCTTTTATTTGGTACAGAATGTTTGTGGAATCATGTAAGAGAATGAGGTTGATGAAGAGTTCAGAGGCTATCGATCAGTTAGGTAAGAGAACTTTTCTATCGATCTATACTATTTTTGGCATAATATATGCATATACTGTAGTGTGTATGTATATAGAGAGGTGAATTCCGTATCAAAATTTATTCCGTGTTAGATAAAGAAAATATGTTCTTTTTATTCAATTCCTTGAAATAAATTGTGATTTTATAAAATATAATTTACAAAAAATATAAAATACATTGATCTGATCAATCTGACACTTGATCTATTATCTCTACACGGATTGTATAAATTTAATTTGTAAGTATGTAATTATTGTTTTCTTATTTTTGTGCAGCCCCTAAAACATCTTCAAAGGGCATAAGCATAAGTTGATTAAGAAGGTTTTGGTGGCAATGGATCTCTTGGCTCGGAGTTGCTTGTATAAAGAGGCCTTCTTTTCCTGTACTAGATTTTAAATTAGAAATTTAGTTATATGTAACAAACTTTTGAGTTTTGATGTATAAGAGATTTTTGGGTTTTATTTTATGTTTTTTGAAATTAAACCCATTAGCACTTAATCCCAATAATATGTCAGGATATAATATATATAGATGTAGATGGGATTTCATAAATAAAATTCCATGTGAATTGAGAATAAATCAACATCCTTCATTTATATGCAATCAACATTTGAGATCCATTCATTATTTAAATATGCATATAATTGAAAATTATAATAATCACTAGGACAATATTCTGCAAATGTTAAAATTTTTTAGTAGTTTTTTTATTTTTTGAATAGAAAAGTTTGAGTAGTTAATATAAAATAAATTGAAGATTTGATGCTTGGTTGTATCATATATAATTATGCATGATGCTTGTTTAACTTAATATTGATGCTTATATAATTTAACAACGATGATTCGCAAATCCAATTACTATATCCATAAAATAATTAGTGAAATAAATCAACTGCTTTCAAAATATTTAAGTTCAATTTTTATTGGTGATGGAACAAGTGTTGTTAAACTTAAATTAAGAAAACTGTCAGTTTAATATTTTTAGATTAGTATTAAAGTTTTTTGGGATGGACCAAATTTATTAGGAGTCATTTGTAGTACTGAAGAGGCAAAAACTCGATCTATTTTAAATAGCTGTAACAAATTAAGTGGAAGGCAGAGCAAAAGAAAGATTTTTTCTTTCCGAATAGTTTTTTCCTACAATCTGGTATCAGAGCTAGCTAAAAAGAGAGGGGGAGAGCCGACCTGTTGTGAGAGAAAGTGTTGTGCGAGTTGAGTATAAACACTTGTGAGATATGGCAGGTCTAACCAATGGCATCCTGCTACCCAAGTTGACAAAAGGCGTCAACTATGATTCATGGAAAATACAGTTGAAGGCTCTATTAGGCTCCCAAGAAAACTGGGACATGGTCGCGGATGGGTACGATGAACCGGAGAACACCAACGGATATACAAATGCCCAGCTGAATACATTGAAGGCGGTTCGAGCAAAAGACAAAGCGGCTCTGTATTTACTATATCGAGCTGTTGATGAGTCTGGTTTGAGAAGATTGCCAACGCCAAAACTTCAAAGGAGGCGTGGGATATACTTGAGAAAGCAAACAAAGGAGACGAACGTGTGAAGCAAGTGCGGCTTCAGACCTTACGGGGTGAATTTGAAGGTATACAAATGAAGGAATCTGAAAGTGTATCAGAATTTATTACTCGAGTGGAGGTCTTGGTAAATAAACTAAATCAGAATGGTGAGAATCTCTCAACAAATCGAGTCGTCGAAAAGATCCTGAGGTCACTGACATATAATTTTGAAAATATTGTGTGTGCAATCGAGGAGTCCAAGGATCTGTCAACACTCACTATCGAAGAGCTCGCATGATCTTTGGAGGCACATGAACAAAGATGGAAGAAAAAGAAAGACGAGTCTCTGGAACAAGCTCTCCAGGCAAAAGCAATCATCAAAGATGAAAAGGTGTTCTATGCTCAAAACACCAGGGGGAGAGGAAGAGGTAGAAGCAAAGGAGGAAGAGGAGAGGATTATACGGAAATGAACAATCTAGCCAACAGAATTGGCGAGGTCAAGGTCGAGCTCAGGGAAGAGGAAGTCGAACAAATACAGGTAACAATATTGAATGTTACAATTGTGGAAAGAGCAGACATATTGCAAAAGATTGTTATTCAATAAAATGCTATACATGTGGAAAGCTGGGTCACATGTCAAAGGACTGCAAATCTGAAAAGAAGAGGGAAGAGCCAACTAATTTTCTTGTTAAGAAGGAAGATGAAGGACTATTAATGATGACCAACGTTCCAGAAACCGAGATCAAAAAAAGATGCCCTGATGAAACTATTTGGTATCTGGACACCAGTGCGAGTATCACATGTGTGGTGACAGGTACCTTTTCAAAATACTCAAAAGTGAGGAGTCAGGATTCGTTTCTTTCGGCAATGCTTCGAAAATAGCTGTCAAAGGTCAAGGAACAATTTACTTTCAGCAGAAAGATGGGCGAGTTGGAGAGATCAGAGATGTGTATTATGTACCCGATCTCAAAAGCAACATATTGAGTATGGGACAATTGATGGAGAAGGGATACTCTGTTTTGATGAAAGATCGTGAATTGTAGTTGAAAGACAAATTCAGGAGGCTTGTAGCTCGAGTTGAAATGAGGAAAAATCGTATGTACAAACTCGAGTTGAAGATAATTCAAGACAAGTGCTTGCGGCTCAATTTGGAAGATGCAACGATGAAATGACATTATCGGTTTGGTCTTCTTCACTTCGGTGGGCTGACAAAGCTGGTAAAAAAGGAGATGGTGGTTGGTTTGCCCAAAATGGAGTTCGAGAAGACATTTTGTGAAGAGTGTGTGATTGGAAAACAAGCGAGGACACCTTTCCCAAGAAGCTCTGAGTACCGAGAAAATGAGCAGCTCGGATTGATCCATACCGATCTATGTGGACCAATAACTCCGAAATCGTTCAGTGGTAAAAGATATTTTGTCTCCTTTATCGATGACTTCTCAAGGAAGACATGGGTTTACTTCCTGAAAGAAAAGTCTGAAGTTTTTGTAACATTTAAAAAGTTCAAAATAATGGTGGAGAAGGAGACGAATAAAGTGATCAAAGCAGTTCGATCTGATAGAGGAGGTGAATCCACTTCAGCCGAATTTAATAAATATTGTGAGGATCATGGGATCAGGCGATTCTTGACTGCTCTATATTCTCCACAACAGAATTGCATTGCAGAGCGGAAGAACCGATCTATTCTTGATATGGTTCGATCCATGTTAAAGAGTAAAAATATGCCAAATTTTTTTTGGGCTGAAGCGGTGCAATGTGCAAAATAGATGTCCGCATGCGAAGCTAGAGGAGAAGACGCCACAGGAAATCTGGAGTGGGAAGAAGCCAAGCGTCTCTCGTTTAAAGATATTCGGTAGCGTTGCCTATTGGCAAGTACCGAGTCAGCAAAGAACAAAGCTAGACGATCGAAGCAGAAACTACATTTTTATCGGGTATGACGAAAAATCCAAGGCTTATAAACTGTTTGATCCTGTTAATAATAAAGTTGTGGTGAGTCGAGATGTTCACATGGAAGAATCAAAGGAGTGGAATTGGAACAATTCGATTGAAGAAGGAATTAATGCAGAGGGTGTTTCTACACCAATAACCACGGAATTTTCTGATGAAGAAGATGAGCCTCAATAGATAAGAACAAGAAGTATACAGGAGATATACGATACTACATATGAGATTCACGTTGTATGTCTTCTGGCAGATTCTGAAGTCTTGAATTTTGAGAAAGTTGTACAAGATGAGAAGTGGAAGACAACCATGGATGAGGAGATTAGAGCAATTGAACGAAACAAGACATGGGAGCTGACTGACCCTCCTGAAGGGATTCGACCCATTGGGGTGAAATGGGTGTATTAAAAGAAGATGAATGCTGATGGAGAAATAGAGCGTTATAAGGCTGGACTGGTGGTGAAAGGTTACAAACAGAAGGAAGGGGTTGATTAAGATGAAGTTTTCGCCCCAATAACCAGAATGGAGTCAGTCCGCTTTCTGATTTCTCTGGCTGCTCAGAATCAATGGTCGATTCTGCAGATGGACGTAAAATCAGCTTTCTTAAATGGAATGCTGAAAGAGGAAGTGTACATCGAACAGCCACTCGGGTACATGAGAAGAGGAGATGAAAAAAAAGTGTTGAGGCTAAAAAAAGCCCTCTACGGGCTGAAACAGGCCCCCCGCGCCTGGAATGAAAGAATTGATGGGTATTTCAAACAGAACGGATATGAGCAATGTCCATACGACCATGCGCTGTATACAAAGAAGTCAGAGAGGGATATAATGATAGATGCCCTTTATGTTGATGATCTCATATTCACCGGAAGCAATGAAATGTTGATTAGTGAATTCAAGGAGGTAATGAAGAAGGAATTTGAGATGACAGACTTGGGATTAATGAAGTATTTTCTCGGCATCAAGGTAAAACAGTCAGCAGAAGGGATCTTTATATCTCAAGAAAGATATGCTCTGGAAATCTTGAAAAATTTTAAGATGGAAGACTGTAATCCACTTTTAACTCCAATGGAACCGGGTACAAAACTTTCAAAATTTGATGGCAGTAATCGAGCTGATTCCAGAAGATATCGAAGCTTAATTGGAAGTCTAAGGTATCTCACAAGTACCAGACCTGATTTAATGTGTTGGAATTGCAAGCAGATTCATGGAGGATCCGAGTTATACTCACTGGAAGGCGTTGAAGAGAATTTTGAGGTATATTCGTGGAACTTTATCTCTGGGTCTTTTCTATTCAAGGTTGGATAACTACCAATTAATGGGACATTCGGATAGCGATTGGTGTGGGGATGTGGATGATCGGAAAAGTACGTTGGGGTATTTTTTTTACTTGGAAATACGGCGTTTACTTGGCTATCTAAGAAGTAGCCTATAGTAACTTTATCAACTTGCGAGGTCGAATATGTGGCGGCTTCCTCGAGCGTATGCCATGTTGTCTGGCTTTCAAATTTGCTAAGGCATCTGGGAGTGATCCAAGAAGAGGGGACCATAATTCGTGTTGATAACGAGTCGGCGATTGAGGTGGCAAAGAACCGGTGAATCATGAAAGAAGTAAACACATCGATGTTCGATTTCATTTCATTCGAGAACAAGTTAGAGAAGGGAGAGTCAAGCTGGACTGTTGGAGCATGTGGAGAGCCAAAGTCAAGCCGCGGACATGTTTACTAAGCCATTACCAACTACATTGCTTGAGAATTGCAAAAGGTTGATTGGAATGAGAGATGGAAAGAGTATTTAAGTTTAAGAGGGAGATTTGTTGTTAAACTTAAATTAAGAAAACTGTCGTTCAATATTTTTAGATTAGTATTAAAGTTTTTTGGGATGAACCAAACTTATTAGGAGTCATTTGTGGCACTGAAGAGGCAAGAACTCTGTTTTAAATAGCTGTAACAAATTAAGTGGAAGGCAGAGCAAAAGAAATATTTTTTCTTTTCCAATTGTTTTTGCCTACAACAAGAAGCTTGATTAATTTAAGAATATTCTTATTTTACATAAATTTGATGCTTGTTGTATGACTCAACAATGATCAATGATTAATCTGTATATAATACGTACCGATAATAAAATGCACTAACTTCTAAAATATTGAAAGTTAAGTGTTGTTCATATCAATGTATGACATGAAAAATAAGACTACGTGATATTATTTACTCTTGCTTCAGGTATTGTTTGTTAGAGTTCAAGAAAACAAAATTATAATTGTTCTGTTTTTGCTGCAGTTAATGCAGCCCTACTGTTGAGAAATATTTTGGAATATTTGAAACTTGATCAAGATAAACAACAAAAAATTTATGTAACGATAAATCAACAATAGCTATAGTCAAGGATCCTGCGTTCCATAAGAGAACAAAGCATATTAAAATGAAGTATCATGATATTCTAAGTTAAATTGTTGTATAAACTCAATTTATATATAGCTCAAATACTTTATCCCTTTCTTCAAAAAAAACCTCGCTCCCATTTTTATAGCCCTTTAATTGATCAAATTTCGAGTTATATCAATCAGTGAACTAACATGAGTTTATCTTTAGCCAGGAGAGCTGAATTGATTAGATCTGTTTTGCGGGGAATTCAGTGCTATTGGATTCAAGTCCTACATGTTTACTGACCATCTCAACTTATTTCTTTAGGGAAGTAAACTATGCTCGGTCTCTTGGTTTTAAGTGTGCAAACCTAAGGATGAGGGCAGACTCGGCCTTCGAGATCTAATAGTGTGGAATTCATTCTCACCAAAGTTTTGCATTCTTTCTTTTCTGTTGAAGATGTAATGTCTCACACGGATATTAATACTAGTTAGTTCTTCTAGGGTATTCATTCTCAATGTCTTTTTGTTACTGATTTATTCAGGCATGCTAATTGTTGGGTCCTGGATCGAATGACCCACCTATAAAGCCCGGGCAGGCCCTCCAAACCACAAGTCCAAATTAATTACAACCCAACCCAGGCAATAAGCAGTTCGACAAAAATTAACTTCGAGATGTTCGAGTCTATAAGCTTTCAGGGCCTCTGTACGAAGCGAACCACAATACTAATTTCATACAAAAAATTTTAGCACTTGTGAAATGATGAATTGAGTTTGAGCTCAAGTTTTGAGCAGGACACTAAAAAGTTTATCCATATTTTCGTTTTCTTACACAAAAAATTAAAAATGAATGTAGGGAGAATCATCCCATTACTATTTTATTCTTGCATATTAATAATCTGTCGCTAGCAGACCTACATATATTCAAAGTGGGCTGCAACCCCATAAGCAAATATCTTTTCTATTCTAATATTATGGTACTCGAAATTTTTATAAGTTCATCATCAAATTAGGAATATGAAAAACATATAAAACAAGAGGAAGGGGGTGGCAAGTGGAGGTTGGGGTGGGCTCCAAGCCTTCCCTAGTCGATATATATATATATATATATTTTTTCACTATTATGATTGTTCGATTTTTTATGTGATAACCCCTTCGTAAAAGAAAAAAGAAGAAAAAAATAGTATTTTGGAGCTTAGGATGAAAATAGTAGAAGAAAAATTATTTTTACTCAACTTTGGTTTTTTTTTTTTTATTACCTAAAATCTAACGGAGGCTCCCACAAAAATTTTCTAGATCCATCACCGATATAGTGGGATCTACAGTCCCATGATAAATATTTAATTAATTATAATTACTAATACTAATATCTATTAATTATTGTTGTTATAGCTACTTTACATTAATTTAAGAGAAAAAATATACAAGTTTGTATGTAATTTTAAGATTCATGAAAATTAATTAATTTCTAGTTTAGTAATGATTTTAATCTAGTAAAAATGAGATTGTATCTTCTTTTATTTTACTAAGTCAACATAAATCAATTTCTATAATTATAATTATTTTTTAATTTATTAGTTCTCAAAAAATTCTTGATATTACTTAAAAACTTTACAAGACTTTTTTTATTTATTTAATATCGAAATTACTACTCTGCCCAGTTTGCGTTGAAATACCAAGGATCCCAATGCTCCGCCGCCTCTCCCTTCATCTCTGGCCGTAGTATTTTACTTCTTCTGTGTCCTATTAGTATAGTCTCATTTCTTTTCGGTATGAAAATTAAGGATTTTGAGTATAGTAAAATTAATATTTTATTGATCAGTGTGAAAAAATTTACTATTTAAAAAAAAAATGAAACTATTTTACGAATCAAGTAAAAAATGGAATTACTCTGTAACAGAGGGACTATTTAAAAAAAAAAAAAAAAAAAAACACACACACACTTCAACACGCTTAATATAGAATATTAGTTGGTAAAAAAAAAAAAATAGAATATTAGCATTTTGCAAGTCGTCGATGAAGTTTCCTGTGCAGGGTCAATGAATATGGTAACTGAACTTCCAAATATTTTAATCAATACGAACTTCAGATTCAAAAATCATATCCCTTTAGTGAAGATTCTTGGCTCGCTGCTTCTGTTGCCATTAACTTTAATTCTTTGTGGGTATTTGAAGAAGAAGACAATAGTGGAGGTTAGAGATGGCTGCTGCGGCCTATGCTTCTCTAGTTTCGTTGCTGAATACAATCGATCAGATCCAGATTCATCATCTCCTCTCCACCTGCTTCCACAATCACCAGAACCGATCTCTTCGCGAAAAGGTTGGTTTCTTCATAAATTTTCTGGAAAACTATTCAGATGCAGATGTGGAAGCAGAAGATATGATGAGGCGAATCGTAGTTGCAGCTCGCGCGGCTGAGGATACAATCGAAGTCCATTCAGCTCATCGGATTCGTGCTGCTACATCCACTCAACAGAGTCCCAGTTTCTTGCCTGATCTGCAGTTGATAATTCAAGACATGGATTCTATCAAGGCTGAAGTAGAAACTGGATTCATAACTCGGCAGCCCACATATCCATCTTCAGCTACTCCTACTCCTGCAACTAGCAAGACTACTCCCATGGTGGGATTCGACAGCTACGTGAAGCACCTTTCGGATCAGCTCACGGGACATCATTCTGGTCGGGAAATACTCCCGATCGTCGGAATGGGAGGCATAGGTAAGACAACTCTTGCAAGATATGTCTACGAAAGCTCAGTTATGCTGCGAACTTTTAACCTCCGTGCTTGGGTTACTGTCTCTCAAGAATTCAGCGCGAGAGATATTCTCTTACAGGCGCTTTCCTGCTTAGAAGTATCCACAAGTAGCATGGATACAGATCAACAGCTGGGTCTCAAATTATATCAATATTTATATGGAAGGAGGTATCTGATTGTCTTGGATGATATGTGGACTGTCGAGGCGTGGGAGAAAATAATGTTTTACTTCCCAGAAAACAAGAAAGGAAGTCGAATTGTTGTGACAACAAGGGAAACAAAACTGGTAAGTTACTTTGGCTCCTCCTCACTTGTTGTGGATTTTCTTGATGATAAGTATAGTTGGGAGCTTTTCTGTCAAAATTGTTTCGGACAAGAAGGGTGCCCTCCTGAATTAGAAGAAGTGGGGAAGAAGATTGTTGGCAAGTGCAGAGGACTTCCATTGTCAATCGTTGTGATTGGTGGGCTTCTTGGAAAATCACCAAGGGATTTGGAGTTTTGGGAGATGATCATGAGAGATAAAAGTGTGATTCTTGATTCAGGAGATGGAAACAAACCCTTGAGCATATTGTATTTGAGTTACAAGCACTTGCCTATTTGGTTGAAATCATGTTTTCTTTACTTGGGATCATTTCCAGAAGACTATGGGATAGATGTGTTCGAGCTCATCACACTTTGGGTTGCTGAGGGATTCATTAAACCAAATACAAACCAAAGTTTGGAAGAAACTGCACAAACTTACATCAAAGATCTTGTGGAAAGGAATCTCCTTTTAGTTGGTGGATCAGATTTAGACCTGAGCGAGAAATCTGAAACTTGTGGAGTGCATGATCTTGTAAGAGATTTGTGCATAAAGATATCCGAGAAAGAGAACTTCTTCTGCGCCCAAAGAGACATAGATGGGACGCGTCACTACATATGTGACCAAACGACAGCAACGCTTTATCCTCGTACCTCTGAAACGCCATCTCTTGTCAGACCTCAAATAGTGGAGCACGGGGAGAAAACTAAATCTAGGCTGCTAAGAGTAATATTTTCTAACCAAATAGACGAGCATGGGGGTGAAGACGTACTGGACTATAATTTTAGACAAGTAAACCTGCGCTTCTTATTCCATTCATCGTTGCAGAGCATTACTTACGAGGTTCCTTCATCAATGTCACTAGTTTGGAATCTGCAAACTTTGAATTTTAGTGGAAATGTAAGCGCTGTTGCCCCGTCTGAAATCTGGGAGATGCCACAGCTCAGGCATATCAACATCGGGGAGTTCAGTCTCCCTGATCCTCCTCCCGTACTCATTGTCTTGAAAAATCTACAGACACTTAAGAATGTAAAGAACCTCATCTGGACCGAGGAGGTATGTAAGAGATTGCCCAACTTGAGGGAATTGGGAGTCGAATACACTTTCCATGGCCATAAGCAAGGTGAGGAGAGTCCGAGCTACCAGTTGCAGAATGTTGGGGTTTTAAGCAAACTTGAATCACTCTACTTGTATTGCAGCGAATGGGAGTATGCTGGTGGTTCGTTGAAGAACCTGAAACTGCCGACTTCCCTCAAGGAGCTCACCTTACTGAGGTCCATGCTTGTTTGGAGTGACATGTCCATCATTGCTGCGCTGCCTCATCTTCAAATTCTGACTCTGCTTTCAAGAGCAGTTGTAGGAGAAGAATGGGATTGTGCTGAGCAGGAATTCCTTTGCTTGAAACACCTGCAAATCAATAACTGCAAGGATCTCATCAACTGGAACATTGCAGACGGCTCCAGTTTTCCAGTGTTGGAGACACTTTCTCTCAAGAATTTATACAAACTTGATGAGATCCCTTCATGTATTGGAGAAATACCCACGCTTCAAAGAATGCAATTAATTAATTGCAGCGTATTGGTCTGCATTTCAGCAGCTGAGATACTTGAGGAACAAGAGAGTCGTGGAAATCTTGGTCTTCAACTTCAAATCAAGTTCTGGGAAGCTGAAAATGAAGACATGTTTTGGAAAAATTTTGAAGAATTTGGCATTACATGCCAAAATCTTTCGGTTACTGTGAAGTGAGTTAGCATATGCCCAAAACTCACTTTCGCCATATCAGTTGTATTGCATAATATTATTTTAGTACTAATATGCTATAAATTTATTTCAATATATTTTTTTTATATAAAATTGTGCTAATATAAACTATAATTGATATTTAGCTCTATTAAAATAAAATAGCACATAGACGAGAATGGGGTGAACTGGACTATAATATTAGAGGCATTGAAGATAGAGACATTGCAATAATCCTGATGAAGTTGGGGTTCGCTGCTTAACTACCCCAACGTGTATTCAGGAAACCCTAGCACTATTAAATCCTTTATAAATAGGTCTTTATAAGCTGAAACTCGGCATCTAGCTCTGCGACCACATTCTCTATCCTTTCCTTTACACTAACTGTGCACAACCCCGTATTCGAGCTCGGTACCATCCCGTTTGGAGTTCGAGTAGAACCTTTTGTCAGATTTAATAAGAGTCTCAATATTGGTCCCAGTTTTTCAGAGTTAGTAATGTTGCACATGGAATATTTGATTAATGATAAACTTGCATTTACCAAAATTGAGTATCAGTCTCAGTTTGGTTTTCTAAAGCTCAGTAAATGTTTGAAGTCTGATAGTCCTAAGAGTCAGTTTCAGTCTATACTTCAACACTTGAGTGCTGAGTTTTAAAGTACGTAAACTGATAAAGCAGAAAGTAATAAATCAACATAGGATTTATAGTGGTCCGGATACTAAAAGACCATACGTCCACTCTTCAGACACAAGTCTAGAAATCTACTAAGTGAATGAATACATGGTGCTCCCACGATTTATTACTTGCTGAAGAATGCCTCGTCCTTCAGTCCACAAGCTCACTCGCCCGGTGCCTTGTACGTCTTCACTTCGCAGCTACTCGGAGTGTGGGCACACCACACAGCCTCCTTGTTGCCAGAATGAGGTCTTTGTAGTTCACCTCTGAACTGTCAGCTTGGCGGCTTAGAACGCCCGCCAGAGTCACAGTACAGAGAGTACTTGACTTTTATATTCTTTCTTAAAGAGAAAAAATGCCGAGAGTAACTCAAGAACAAAGTGTTCTGAGTCTCGTGTTCACAGTTGTGACACACGGAAAGCTTTGAGAGCCTCTAACGTTGAGTCGTAAATTTTGCAAAGTTTCGACAAGCTCGAGAGAAAGATGTTAGGTGCTTGAATAGCTGGAAGTCCTCGACTATTTATAGGCGAATGAGTGAGATTCAAATCTTTGGAGACGTTAGACACATCGAATGTTCGACCAAACCGATGTTTTTTCACTTTGCGCGGGTAGGTAGCCTTTTCTAGAAAGTACAATACATTTTCCCGCTTTTTCTGACTCCGATAGTGATTGTTCACCTTTCTGTCAGAACGGCAATATTTGATCAGCCCGAGGAATCCAGACTGATCCGTCCGAGGAATCTAGACTGAAGTCTTGGACTTACAGACTTTAAGGAGTCTCCAATCCTTAAAGTCTGGTCTTTGTCAGTACCATTCCTCAGATGATTCTTCTTGTTTCCATGCGCGGGGATTGGAACTAAGGTTTCATGCTGATATCGTCAGGCTGGCAAGTCCATGTTGGCTGACGTCACAAGTCTGATCCTTGATCCCCAGATTGGTAAGTTTGAGATTGGCGAGTTTCTAACTATCAGTCTCAGACTGATGAGTTCCAAGATGAATGAGGTCCCAGACTTGTCAATCCCAGACTGGTGAAACCCAGACTGATTAGTCTCATACTGAACTTCCAGTTTTCTTCAGTCTTTTTGCGCATCCAGATTGATCCATTAGTTTGTTCTTCAATCAGCTCCAACTTACAACTCGATAAAAAGATCTAACAGGATTTAACATTTGAAAAACTAGACTGAAGCTAATCTGGAGACTTAGACTGGTTAGCTTTGAACCTTTGATCTGCCAAAACATAATAAGTAAGGAAATTCTAACATCAAATTTCCTAACACTCAGCTTTATTGTATTTACATCATTGTTTTCAATTAATATGTAGCTATTGCTTGTGAATTATTACGTTCTGGACTATTTATTTTCTAGTTCATTATTCTTGTTATTTGTTATTATTTGTTGGTCCCCTTTTTCCTTATTATTTGGATCTCGAGTTCCCGGAGCTCATATTTGTACGAAACGAACCTCAATAATAATTATAATATTAAAATATGGACATTATTTTTTGTTATTTGCACAGGACTCTGAAATTACAAAACTAATCCTGATTCCAAAAGTACATGATGTAAACAATAGAATAAATATATTATTTGATTTGATGAAATTTTAATTCAACATATATGTAAATAATAAAAATATTCATGGCATCAACTATACATTCAAGAAGAGTGAGCAGGGATCGAGGTTGGGGGCATATGCCTTTGGAAATTATTCAAACTTGTAATTAGCATTTATGCATTCTATTAAACTGTATATAATTAAATATTACTCCCTCCGTCCCGCTACAATTGTCGCGTTTCATTTTGGCACATTAATTTCGGAGCTAATGTTTAGTAGCTAATTGTGTTTAATAATAAAATTGGCAATCATAATTAACTTGTTTAAGACTTAAATTAAGTTAATTATGATTGTCACTTTTATTATTAACCACAATTAGCTACTAAATACTAGCTCCGAAATTAATGTACCAAAATGAAACGCGACAATTGTAGCGGGACGGAGGGAGTACTAATCTATAATAGTACTATTGTTATATACTACCCACCTAATAAAAATATCATCCAATTTTAATTTCATTGAATCGACGTATTAAATATCTAATCAACAATAATTTCTACCAGTCAAAATGAATCGTCTCTCCATATGTACTAAGTTTTGACAGTTCTTATCAATCTAAATTCTAATCCATAAAAGATTTATTTTTTTTATAAAAAAAAAAGGTAAAAAATGCTGTCACCATAAACTCGTGAGAGCGTTTTCGGCCACCGACGCATCTACGGTGAAAATCGTTCTCATTTATTTTTCTCTCTCTAAATCTACTAAATTTGCGCTAAAAATCTGAGATCCAAGAAATTTTGTATACTGTTAATCACTCGATTCTTCACTTTCTTTGGGAAAAAAAAAAAAAAAAAGGAATTCCAATCTTGACGCTTTTCTTCTTTATTGAGCACTAGGAAACTCCATTATTCCCTCATTCCAGATCTGCTGCCAAGGTAGAATCTCGACATTTGTTCGAAATATTCAATAATGTTGCTCATTTTTTCCTAAAGTTTTTATCCTGGGTTTTATTCTCTCTCCATTTGCGTACAGATTGGAAGCTCCCAACTGAGAAATCATGTCGAAACCAGGAGCGGAATCGCCCCATTCAAACGGCGTCGATGCGAGGAATTCCAACGGCAATGTGAACGGTAAGCCATTCAAGATTTTCATCGGCTATGATCCGCGAGAAGATCTCGCCTACGAAGTTTGCCGCTATTCTTTATTGAAAAGATCTTCGATCCCACTGGAAATCCATCCGATCAAGCAGTCGGAGTTGCGGGGAAAGGGGATTTATTGGCGGGAAAGGGGGAAATTGGAGAGCACAGAGTTCTCATTCACCCGTTTCCTCACCCCAGCCCTAGCCAATTTCGAGGGTTGGGCGATTTTCGTCGACTGCGATTTTCTATACCTAGCCGACATCAACGAGTTACTCCAATTGATCGACGACAAATACGCGATAATGTGCGTGCAGCACGACTACGCCCCCAAAGAGACCACGAAAATGGACGGTGCCGTGCAGACTGTGTACCCGAGGAAGAACTGGTCTTCCATGGTTGTCTACAACTGCAGCCATCCCAAGAATCGGGTCCTGACCCCGGAGGTGGTCAACAACGAAACAGGGGCGTTCTTGCACCGGTTTCAATGGCTGGAGGATGATGAGATTGGGGAGATTCCATTTGTCTGGAACTTCCTTGTAGGGCACAACAAGGTTGTGGAGGGGGATGACACCACGTATCCCAAGGCGATACATTACACTCTTGGAGGGCCATGGTTTGAGCAGTGGAAGGATTGTGAGTTTGGAGACCTGTGGTTGAAGGAGTTGGAGGAGTTCAACAAGGACTCAGACAAGAATGTGTAGCTGGTTCTTGACAATGTAGGATCATTGATCCGGATTGGCCTCGATTCCGCCATTTTTTTCTCTTGCCATGGCTTGGATGGAGGTGTCTAGTAATGGAGGATCGTCTTCTTTGTTGATCATTGGTGTATTGTTGTTGTTCTAATCTTTTATTAATATTTAGAAGCTTTGATGATGAGTTTGAGTTGAATTCGTTTTGTTTGATGCTATCCATTCATTGTTATTATCTTGTGCAAGAATGGTATGTAGTGAAGTTGAAAAATTGTTGATGAATGAATTCCAAAATGGCTTCACAAATCAGTCTTTGTTGTCCTACCACAGCTTGTATTTTGTGGGGCATGTCTATTATCGGAAATGGTGTTTGATTATAAACTTGCGAATGAGTTTTTACACTACATATTTTCTTGGGTTGAGTCTCCTGAAATAATGTATTCACCACTTCATTATTTACTTGACCATCTCACACTTTTTTTTTTTTTTTTGTCATTTCATTGCGTATAAAACCTTTTCGTTTCAAAACAAAAAATTCAAAATGTATTACAATTCTACTTCATTATAACTTGAACTTGCTGC
>JAPKLW010003716.1:0-30966 GCA_026898455.1 Plectranthus barbatus
ATTAGTTGATCAATTGGATTTTTAGTTCCTTAATTAGTAATTAATTTTAATGATTTTTGTGATGGATATAAATTTATACATATAAATAATAATAACAACAGTATGGATAACTAAAATTAGATTGCATTATTGAATGTATCATGTATATTTATGATTCTATATAGTTGATATAAATAATAATTGAGTATTTATATTGATACTATTCATTTTCATGTTAAATATATGATTTTAAAAATGTGCAATCAATGAAGGAATAAGGTGGATGAATGAAATAGATTGAAGGACACGTAAAATAAAGTAGAGAGAATTATAAAATGAATGAAGTCGAAAGTAAAAGAGTTAAAACTTAACGTTTATGTTATAATAGTCGAAGAGAAAACATTGAGTTTCATGTTGAAAAACACAAATGGTGAAATCATTTTGGTTTGAGAATTTGAATTCACAAACACAAAAGCAGTATGGTACTGAAACGAGGTATATACTATTGATTGAAGTCATAAATGCTCCGTCCCGCCACATTAGGCACGGAGGGAGTTGGCACAATAACCAAGGTGTATTAGTGTAGAAAAATTAATATTTTATTAGTGAGTAGGGAAAAGTTGCCTTTTTAGGAAATATGCCTAATAAATGTGACGGACTAAAAAGGAAAGTGTGCCTAATATAGCGGGACGGAGAGAGTATTAATGAAGCGCAAGAGTGATTGAGCGTTTTGTTTAAGATCAACTGGTCATGTATTTGAGTTGCATTGAGAAGCACCCTCCCCATTTAAATAAAAAAATAATCAAGATTAATATATGTCAATATAATATGAAATATATACTACGTACATAAATAAATAGTATGTGTTATTATACAATTTTTATGATTTACACATTTCAAAAGTCTATATTATTTGATTATAAATGAAACATCGAGATTAACATAATAATATAAATAACCAGTGGTGGATGCAGGATGTGAAGCTCATGGGGGCTCCAATGACCAATTATTCGGTCAAATTATCCTTGCAATTCGTCATATTAACATAAATATTCATAAGTTATTTAATACTTAATTCGTTTCTTGTATACATAATCTTCATGAAATTGAGTAAAAATGTAAAAAATCTTTAATCATAATAACTAAATGAAAAAACACTTTATAAACTAAAATTAATCTAAATAGATTACTGAAATAAATAATAGAAAGAGTCATCTTTAATTTCAAATTATTTGGTTTCTACATAAATAAAATTACTGTAGAAAATTTTAATATAATTAATAATGGAACCCAATTTCATAATCACAAGTCACCACTAATATAATTTTAATATTAATTAACAATCTGAAATTTTAAGTTAAGAAACAACAGGTTTTTAACTTTAAGATTTTCTGTAACAATTATATCTGTAACACTCTTTGTTTAAATCCTAACCCAAAAGATCAACTTGAGCTTAAATTAATAAAATATAATTAATTTTATGCTAAAAAATAAATATAATTAATCTAAAAAAACTAGACAAAGTTAATTAAATGATAAATATAATAACATGCATTAAAAAATTTAAATATTCAAAGTCAAAGAAGAATAAGTAAATGAAACAATTCAAATACTAATTAAAGTAACAAGAAAATCATTAATAAAAAATATGATTATTTTAATTTAAAATAGAAGAAAGATAAGTATTTTATCTAATAAGAGGCTCATAATGGAAATAAATTATCTTTCATGATTTTTTTAGGAGAGAGGATTTACTCAAAACATTTTAAAATTGCATTCATTTGGCCCATTTAACAAAAAAGTTGAAAACGTTTATAAAAACTAAAAGTTGAAAACGCTATCACACATACGCTTTTTTAATTTTTATTACGTTTCTCCCCCAACCCTGCAAATTTTCCGCCGCCAGTGTGTAAACATTCATCTGCTGCTCTTTTTCCTTCTTCTACGAAATCCCAACGATGATACTGCTCTTATAATATATCTATACTAAAAGGATTTCAAATTGCTCGTGGGGTCGGAAGCCCTCATGAGCCCTAACCTAGCGCCGCCCCGGTAAATAACTAAAATTCTCACGCATCGCGTGGGGTGCAATACTATTATCTGATTATGAAGGCAACATACTTCACATTGTTATCATATTAATTATTTTTTTTAGCATGCTAATCATATTAAACTGCTGTTAAATTTTAATTATTCTTCTTTCTTTTGAATTTTTATGGGATCATATTCTTATCGGATCCTTATAGCATCACTTATTTAAAAACACATCATTCTTATAAGAAAATTGAACTCAAGGCTCAAAAACAAGTTTTTAGTTTTAGTTTTATATATGTATAAACCCACGATTCCTTCATCGTTTCTTATTCTAACATGTTTCCAACGTATCATTATTATCCTACTAACAATCCTACCCTAATAGATTTCACCGAAAAGAATTAAATAACAAATTATGATTCCGTCGGCGTCATTACCTTTCTTTAACTGATTCCCATGAGTTTCTCCAGTGAGGGGTGATATATTTTAGTCCAAACAATCTCATGCACATATGAACTTATAGATTAATTAAGATTCAACTTGGCAGCAGAATACGTACCTTCAACAGCGATTTCTCTCTCAACCAGAAACGGAACAAGATGATTCTTAACTCTAAAGTATACTACTTGACGAGGGCTATGATTTTTATGTTGGAAGGTTTTCGAAATGATGGACGGTTCGACGACAAAATGCGAAGGAAAGGGGCTACAACTTTACTTACAACAATTATTTTGTTTGGTTTTGTAAATGAGAAGGATGAAGCAGACCTCATTAGTGATCGGTCATGATTCAACCGTTTAATAAAATATTTATTTTTTTTCATCCACACCACAACCTACAATTTAATATTATTTAGCTCTCCCATCAGTGACCCAACCCAACCTAACTTTTTATTTAAAATATTAATCTTTTACTATTTCAGTATAATATATAAAATTTAAAAAGTATTTTAAATTCAAAAATACAATAAATAAGTCATTGCATACTAAGAACTCATAATTTATTTGAAAAACAAAACGAATTTTAAATATATCTTAAAATTAATAATTATAATAAATAGATTTTATGTACTAAAAAGTTTGTTTAAAAAATAAGTGGCAAATTTCAATAATGATTGTACATTTTGTTTTTAAATTATTTTATACATCTAAAATAATAATTGTTAGAAACAATAAAAAGGGGAAAATAAATATCCAATCATAAAAAGGAATAAAACATAATGAAAGTAAAAGACAACAAAAACAAGAGATAAGAATTAAAAAAGCAAAATATGAATGATACAAAGAGAGAGATAAGCCACGTATTTGTGCAATTAAGAGAGAAAGGGGGGGGGGGGGGGTTGAAGATGTTTAAATACCGCCACGGTTGTAATGCTTTTAATATTTTTTGATTTATTTTTAATATTATACATTAATTTTTTAAAGGTGACTTGAATGTAATTAATGAGGGACGTGTGTGGAGAAGGATGCACCAGAAATGTCTGATGCATTATCTAAAGTCAAAACTTTAACTAGTCACTTTTTTTATATAAAAATTTTAAATAATTATTTGTATTTACTCATTTAAGTAATGATTTTATTCTTAAAATATTCTCACTTTTTATATATAAATTTCAAAATTCTTAAATATCAACTTTAAATTTATTTTTAATCACAAATATTCAAATTTAAAATTACAGAGGTTCCCAAATCATTTTTTTTTTCAAAATTTTTATTTTGTTTAACATAAAAACTTCATTTGGTCGCAAATGGAAAAAAAGTTTGCATATGTCCAACACTCAAGTTGAAAAATGTTACATTTAATTTTTTAAATTAATTTTATTTTATATTTACTTATAAAATTTTAGCAAAACACAAATTTGACTAACATACAAATCGAAAAGAACTGTATTTTTTTTAAAATCTTATTTAATTATATAAATTTTTTTATTTCTAAAATTTTTAGTCCCAATTTTAATAATATGTATATTTATTTGTTTCTAAAAGTTTTAGTTGCAAATGGCAAAACACAAAGCCGAAAACTTATTTCATTTAATTTTTTATCGATTATTACAAATTAAATAGTCAAAGTAAAAATAATGTTAGGTGCAATTAATCAAATATGTTTTTTAGCAATTATTCTCAGCAATAACGAGAGTATTATTGCTTTATCAATAATAAGAATTTTTATGTTTGTTCATTTTAATTTGGCCATTTTTTAAATGAGTATATAATAATGACTATTTAAGGTTTTTGTACAGTAAAAATAGCTTAATTTGATATATTTCCACTTATCTAAACTAGCTAATATTAGGAGAAAAATATTTTGAAATTTGTGTCCATACAACATCTCCTTTTCTCACAAAAAAAAAAAAAAAAAAGACTTTACGCACAATAATTTAGACTATATATTACAGATGTATGAACAAGAAAGTTCAAGATTAAATGCTGGTCCAAATTTGTGGTTCAAACTCCCTACACTTGTAGCAAACATTTTACATGTTTGTGATCAACTCGAAGTTATTACACCTTCTTGGCATTTATATTTCCAACCAATTTCCTTCTCCCAAATTTTCACACACTTTTTACCATGGCAGCGGCCTCTGCAGCTTTGGTTTCTCTGATGAAAATCTTAGATGATATCCAACAACATCCTTCGCCTCCCATTTCTATCGACGCCCAACACCTTCATTCTCTCACTCAAATCCTTACCTCCTTGCTCGAATATCTGGGAGCCTTTAATTCCGAAGATGATCCATTCGTGATGCGTATTGCTGATGCGGGTTATAAAGCTGAAGATGTTATCGAATCCCATTTACTGGACACCATTAATCCCAGCCTTTTTAACTGCTTTTTCAACTGCTTCGGAGCTTCCAAGTTCTATCAAGATCTAGAGAGAGTGATAGAAGAAATGGATTTGATCAAGCAAATGGCGGCGGAGATGGTTGCAAAGAATAAGGTTGTGGAGGTCCGTTCTCATGAGGATGCCTCTGCATCTGCTGCTCCAGCTGTAAGATCTACTTTGCCTTCCAGCTCCATGGTGTGCCCTGATGTTGTCTTACTTGGCCTCTTGGACAAGCTCACCCAAGACCGGGGGGGCCGCCAAATCATCCCAATCGTGGGAATGGGTGGCTCAGGTAAGACTACTCTGGCTCTAACTATTTATGAACACAAACTTATTCAGGAGCATTTTCAAGTTTGTGCTTGGATAACTGTTTCTCAACAATACAACACCAGAGAGCTTCTTATTGAAGTTCTTGTTCAAGTCATTAAACAAAACAGAAAAGAAGTGAGAGAGAGGAGTGAAGATGAGGTAGGATTAGAGTTGTACCAATTTTTATTTGGTAAAAGATTTTTGATTGTGATGGATGATATGTGGAGCATTGATTCATGGAACGGAATACAGCGTTATTTTCCTGATAATGGAAATGGCAGTCGGATATTAGTGACGACGAGGCTATCGCAGTTGGGGTCTGAATTGAACAAGAATTATAGCCTTCAAATGGAGTTTCTAGATGAGGATCACAGCTGGGAGCTATTCTCAAAAACCGTGTTTGGAGAGGAAAGCTGCCCTCCTGAGTTGATGGAAATTGGAAAGAAGATTGTGGAGAATTGCAGAGGCCTTCCATTGTCAATTGTTGTGATGGGAGGCATTTTGAGGAAAAGGGAACTCACCTATGGAAGTTGGGAATCAATGAGCAACAACTTAGCTTCGGTTGTGAATTTGGAGGATGACGAGCATTGCTTGAGATTGTTGAAATTGAGCTATAATGATTTGCCACTCTATTTAAAGCCATGCTTTTTATACATGGGGGTGTTTGAAGAAGACGATAAAATCAGAGTCTCCACTATCATCAAACTCTGGGTTTCTGAAGGATTTATCAAACCAGTCAATGACAGAAGCTTGGAAACAATTGCAAGGGGATTCTTGAAGGACTTGGTAGATAGAAATCTCATTATGATTGATAAATTTGGTCGTACAGGAAAGATAAAGAAATGCAAAATCCATGATCTGTTTAGGGACTTATGCTTGAAGGAAGGTCAGAAATATGGGGTTTTCCATGTGATAGGGCAATCAACAAGCATAAACAGACAATGCCGGCGTATTGTTATACCGATGAACACTTCAAAAAAGAAAGTACTCGAGGGCTTGAAATCTATGCCACATGCTCGTTCTTTTATTTGTGGAAGTGGGGAAGTACCACAGTACCGAAATTCTGGATTGGTGAGAACATTTCATGCATACAACTATTGTTTATTCGGAGGTCAAATATACCTGAATCGCTCTCATGTGGTTCATTATGTTAACTTGCGGCATCTTGCTTTTGAACTTGATTTTATTGGCATGTCCACATTCTTCTCTTCACTCCATCTCTTTTGGAATCTGCATACAATTATTGTTTCTTGTCTATCCAAGTTTACTGTGCCTGTCGGGATTTGGAAAATGCGTCAGTTAAGGCATATTCAGTTCACTAATGAGTTGTCCCAGGTGAGTCTTCCAGATCCTCCGAGCGACATGAGTAAGGAAGTTGTTATCATGGAGAATCTTCAAGTCCTCACAGGAGTAGTAAATTTCAAGTGCAGTAAAGAGGTGGTGAAGAGAATTCTAAATCTCAAGAAATTGAAAATGAAAATTGAATATGAAGTTATTACTATCTTCTATGATGATTGGTATTGTGTTAGCAATATTCAGTATCTATCAAAACTAGAATCCCTCCATATAGTTTGTGATTATCCTCATAGAGAATATCCTTATTATCATCTACAGAAGCTTAGCTTTCCAGACTCCCTCAAGAATCTGACTCTTGAGATGTATTATGCGTTTGAGTGGAAAGAAGAGATGCTGGAAAAGATAGGTTCACTGCCCCAGCTTGAGAAGCTCAGGTTGTGGTATGGATGCTTGGGAAGTGGGAAGTGGGAAATAGAAAGTGGCCGATTCCCCAAGCTCAAATACTTGGAGTTGTCCTGTATTAAAGATTGGAAACAGTGGACGGTAGAAGGACTGCCATGCCTCCAGCAGCTTTGTCTTGAATATATAAAAGAGTTGGAGGGGATACCTAGAGAGATTGGAGAAATAGCAACACTGCAGAAAATCAGGTTGAAGTGGTGCAGCGAAGCAGTGGTTGAGTCTGCGAAGGAGATGGTGGAGGAGCAAATGGAATATCAGGGAGATGAGTTATGGTTTCAGGTTGAGGTTGAAGGAAACCCAGAACTAAAGTACTTGGAAGGTCCCAATTTCACAGTTAAAGTCCATAAATATTAAAGCAGTGTGGGCAGTGGGCACTCCTTTTTTCCTCTACACGCGTGGTGGGTACGTTACATGTTTCCGTTTTATTCATTATTGTTTTAGTTATTTATAACCTTTATTTTATGGTTTGTTACTAATTTAAAATGATCAAAATTAATCATTATTAATTTAATTACTTTATTTTAATTTTAAATTTCAAATCCCAGGCAGTGCAGATGCCTGTATGGCTTATAGGCATCCAGGTGAATGCAACAAACCTTTCCTCAAATAGCTTCTTGCGTCTGCACTCTGCCAAATTCTCTCTGCATTCTTTCAAACCAAGTCCAGTCCTTGCTTTGTTTCAGTTCGTCGGAGCTTCTCCCACTGCGGTGCTGCATCGAAGAAGACAAAGTCATTTCACCTTTGGGAACTAACCATTGTTCATCGAGCACACGTGAGCATATTAGTCTTGCAACTATTTTCTTCATTGTTACTGTTGAAGATACGATACAATATGTTCTGCATACCTTTGTAGATAGGTTTCATATCTTTTTGTTATATTTAATTTCTTAGTTTGTAGTAGTGTCATTGTTATATATTCCCATTGTATGTAATCTTTTCAAGTATGGAATAAAGATTTCTTCCCTAACATCATCACATGGTATCAACCAGCTTTGGCTACAAACCATAGCTTTTTCTTTATCCTGGACGGCTGCTCATCTCTTGCCTGTTCTTCATGGCTGCTGCAGATCCACCCACGCTCCCCCTCTCCACCATTATTCATGTGGTCACTATAAAACTCACCTCCTCCAGTTACCTTCTATGGAATGCTCAAACCGAGCCCCTTCTCATCACTCAAAACTTCATGCCGTAGATTATGAAAGCTGATAACTAACAGTGAAGCCGAAACCTTCTAGATCTGGCCATGACTTGCTTTAAGCTGTGAATGTTTGACCATTTTGCAATGGTGCTCTTGGAGTTCTGGGCAACTTTCTGAAGATTTTTGGCAATTAAGGTAGGATCAAGATATTCTTCACTCAACTGAGTTCTTTTCATTGAACGCGACGACGTCCAATTATGCTACAACTCTCTTGTTACCATTGAATATTCTGTTTACATGTTAAATATATCAAAACCATTTTTCTAAGATTTGCAGTGCAGCAGCCATGAAATGCAGAAGTAATATTCACTACTAGACTCTGTTTCTGGGAAGGAACAAAAAGGAAAGTGCAGTGCTAAAAAATCAACTTTATAAGCAAGCTGATTTTGCACAAACAGTGTGCAGGCTCTGCGCCGTCTGTATCTTGTAGTTTCAATTACAACAAATTCTATGTTCATGCAATGCATCAACATCTGGAGGTACTTGGTAAAGAATGCATGACTGAATCGGTCTCCACGACGAATGGCTCCCGGTGAGCTCATTTGTATCTCCTCTTGGTCTCTCCATAAGCAGCAACCCCCATGACTGTCATCGTGTAACCAGCAATACCGATGAAGGTAACTGGGTTTCGGAAGATGAGAATCGATATCACAACAGCCGCAGCGTCTTTGGCATTGCCTAAAACCTGGAAAGGACAGGCTTCAGATGGATCAGCAAATATGGAATAGAGCCCATCCTTGTTTGCAAGACAACTATATATTTTCAGACCACTCAAGTAGATAGGAACTGGAGTTTTAGAGCAGTTGAGAGAGAGAGAGAGAGGGAGAGGGAGGGAGAGAGAGAGAGAAGGGAACCTGGAGAGTGAGAGCACTTGTATGCTTAGTAACCAAAAAATTGCACAAGTTTGCACCATAAGCCATGGATGAATTGATGAAAAGAAGAAGCCACATGAATTTATGCTCTGTCCCAAGTGAGACGACCATATCGAATACATTGGGCTCCATTACAAGCGCAGCAGGAAGCAACACCACAACGGCAATCGGTGCCATATAGAGCATCAAATTCATGGAATTCAACTTTTCCCTGTAATCATGAACTCTATTGTAAGCAGATAATCAACCATGCATGGATCTCTACTTTCTTAGATATGCAGAATAAAAATGTCCCAGTACAAAAATGGCGATTCAAAGCACACATTTCTAAGCACACATATAACGAGCACGATGCTAGAGGACAAGATTACTTTCGAGAAAAGATGAAATCCAAACAGAGAGCTAAAGAAAAGGGAAGAAAGAAATGCAAGCAAAAGGCCAGCTAGACTATGTTGCTCTACTTCCAAGAGTGTGTTTCAACTAGATGAAGCTGTACAAGAGAGGCAAAGCAACAGAGGATATGCAGTCTTCGTCGAAAATGATTAGCAGGTATTACATTGAGTTGGTTACCCTTCATTAGATAGAAGAACCCCCTGAAGCACTGACTTGAAGGCTCTTGCTGCAGTTGCACTTATGCACATAATGAAACCATACAAATGGAAGCTGGGCTCACCCTACAAGAGATGACAAGAAACCAGAAATCAAGACTGAGCGGAAGCACTACCAAGTCGAGATCCCCCAATCAGTGTGATTTTCAGTAAGTTTTCATTTCCAGTAATGACTCTGGAAAGAGGCTCAACAGCAGGAATCATTGTTATTACGGGTGGAACGAAATAAATAACATGAGCACATTAACAGCTTCTGCAAATTTACAGAAAGTAGATAGATACAGAGTGCATTGGTTACTTTATACTTGATAGATACTATGAGCACAGCGAATGAGCCCTTTGACAGATATGCAACATACATAATCGACATTTATTGAAACTACAATCCTGTTATTATAATACATGATCTCTTGGTCACATGTTATATTTTACTATTACACACCAAATATGAGACTAAAGAGACAGATCCTTATTTACTGATAAATTACTAATAAAGTAAATTATAATACATTTTAAAATAAATTGTCAATACTAATACATAATGATTTGATGGGATGAATTCAACAATTAAATTTATAAAATTAATGAAAATTATTTATATTTTTGCATAGCTACAAATTCCTTACTATAACGTGACCGACTTCTCATTTTGTATGATCGTCTAAAGAAAACAAAACCTAATGAAATAATTATTAGGGAGGAGTTCCAATGGATCGTGAGACACCTGTGGGTTTAATTATTTTATTACAAGTCAAATGACGTGTCATTTAATATGACGTAGATTTACAACATGTTATTTTTTTAATATAACATGGGTTTTCGGCATGTCCCGTCAGCTTTTCAATGACAAAAAATTTATTCATCCTAAATTTGAATAATTTTTTATAGTTGGGACATAAAATTGAGAAAGATAATAGTTGGATGTTTTGGCATAGATAAAACCTGAACTTTATTTTTAAGTCCTCGTTTTATTTCAATTAGAATTTATTTTAAACGGACAACTTGTTTATCTTTATCTTGTCATAATCTTATCTTTTATAGCTCCTTAAATGTTTGTATTTGAGGTTTGTACAAAATCCATGTACCTTACTTGTTTTCCAAATTTTTTGGGTTTGAAACAATTAATCGTGTTTTTGCTTGTTTCTTATATCCAAATTAAAATGTTCTAGTTTGTTTGAGGTTTGTACTTGTTGGAATCCAGACAAGTTCGAGTTAATTACTCATGCGAAAATATTTAATTTTGTTGTAATTAATATTACGTGGTCGAACTACGTCGCGAGTAGATAAGCGTAGTATATTTATTTTCTCAAAACCGAATTCCGGTGAGTGAGAAATCGATCCTCGAAATGGCACACATAACATAATAATGTGGGCATATTAATTAGTTAATTAATGATGTCCCACATTGGTTAATTAAACACACATATCATGGTTTAAATACCTAAGTGGTTAAACCATGTAATAACAAGTGTGTGTTAGAGGTGTCGCATGACAGCCCGTGCTCCTATGCGCTGCCGCCGCAGGTTGAGCGCCGAGCGCCCGTGCCCCGGTTTCGGTCTGGGTCCTGATCTTGGCAATTGATCTTGGGGCCTCGGGCTTCGGGTTTGGGCTTGTCCCGAAAGTTCCTTATCTTTTTGGCGACTCAACGGGCTGACTGGGCTCGATTATCTTGCCCAGTAGTACGACGTGGAGCCTACGTATGCGTGACATGGCGAGCATGTCAGCACGTGATGTGTCTGCGGGTGTTACACAACGTGCTTGAATTCAAACAGCACGTGCCCGAGACTTGCGCGTCGTAACCGCTCGATCCTGGAGACACGCGTCGTAACCGTTGTTGTGTCTTGAGTGTCGCGTCGTAACTGCCGTCGTGCCTTGATTTCCAGCACGCTCCCCAGGTGGTGGACATGCCTATAAATAGGCATCCCCAGGAAGCATACAAAACACAGATAATTCCAAAATTATTTTGTTGCATTCCACCTGAAATTTTGTTGCTTTTCACCTGCCAACTTCTGCTCCTGCTCCAATCCATTCGTCGGAGCTCTATCGACTACGGTGCTGCTTCGATCGAGACGAAAACCGTTTTACCTTTGGGGACAGACTGCCTTAGTCCGAGCACTACGGTGGCATATTCTATCTTGCGGGAAGAGTTCTCTCGACTCGGCTTCATATCTATTTAGTTGTTGTTTTCTTCATCTTTATTATCTTGTACTGTTCACCGTGTACTTCTGAATCTCAGATTCTATAATCAGTTTTCTAACACTTGTGTTAAATCATCATATTCATGTATAAATATTGTATTTTGTTGTCCAAGTCGACCGAGCGGAATCGAGAAAAGTTGAAAATGGGACGAACTTGAAATTCCCAAGTTTCAGTTGGCTAGCTACGGTCAAGGACTTGGCCGAGGCGGTGACCGAGCCAACAACCACCATCGAGCTCAGGCTCGCGGTCTGTTCAAGCTGCGACGTAATTTCAAAAATTTCTTCGTCATTTCTTCTTCTAAACATGTTTCTAACGTATCATTGTGATCCTACGAGTCCTATAGTGAATTCTACTCGAATATTTCACCAAAAAGCATTAAACCTTCCTTTGACTGATTCCCGCAATATATTATAGTCCAAAATGTTGGAATCAGTGGATATTTGAGTAAATTCCCCACACATAAATATTTGATTTTATCGTAATTAAATATTATAAAATCGATCTACGCTATACTGCTAGTAGATAATCATTATGATATGTTTATTTTCTCAAATCCAAACTCCGGTGAGTAAGAAATTAATTCACGAAGTTGACAAGCAATTTCAATGATGGTGTGCTTATTACATAATTAATGTAGTAATTAAGATAAATCTCACATTAGGAATCTAACTTTGTCTTAATGAGTATATAAGTACTTGTATTGATATTGTGTAATAACTAGTGTGCTAGGGGCATCATATGACGTGCCCAACATGTGCCTCACAAGTCGCCGGTGCTCGCTTCGCCTTGGCCAAGCCGAGCATGAGTAGTTCTTGATTCTCGGTAATTGGTATCTAAGTGGTCTTTAGGCTCCCTACAAAACCGGCTTGTAAGGAGAGGGGACCTCCACTATTATATAGTGCTATACTCTAAAGTTCATGGCCGATGTGGGACATTCAACAATTTTACAGACAATCCAGGAGACATCAGTCGGTCGTAACAATTTGCGCCTTGTGTCTTAAATACCCGACGTGTTCCCCATCTGGCAGAGATGCTTATATAAGCATCCTAGGTGCATGCAACAAACCTTACCTAAAAGGGAAGGTCTTGGGTTAGGCCTGCCTAATCATTTAGGCGGGTTTTATCCATTAACCAAAACCCATATAATATACCCTAATTGGGGATTAATAAACCTTATTTGGGATGGGTGAACCCATTTGGGTTAGATAACCCAAACCCATATAATATATCCTAATTGGGGATTAATAAACCCTATTTGGGATGGGTGAACCCATTTGGGTAGGATAAAACCCGCCTAAACTGTTTAGGCCTACCTAACGCAAATTTTTGCCTACCTAAAATAGTTTTTTGCATCTGCACTCTGCCAAATTCTCTCTGCGCGCATTCTTTCCCAACAAGTCTACTCAATCCTTGCTTCATTTCAGTTCATCGGAGCTTCTCTGATTGTGGAGCTGCATTGAAGTTGTTTCATGTTTGGGAACTAACCGCGTTCACTGAGCACTACGTGAGTGTATTATTGAGGGGATAAAAGGAATAAGGTAGGGACATAGGTTGTGTTAAGTAGCTGCCCAAACTATTTTTATTTTTTTAATTACTATATATTTTTATTAATAATTATTTAATTAATTACAAAATTCAATGAACTGAATATGACACAATTAGAGTTAATTCGGTATCAATTAATCTTCGATGTCTCATATCTCCGCGAATATAACGTGGATTGAAAAACAAAAATATGTGGATGCTCCAAATAACGCATTCTATTTGAATTTGGGATTTTATTATTTCCAAGTTTTAGGCTTTTAATTAAATTCTTGATCCTCTGTGAGGATTATAAAATGTCACACCTTTATCGAATTTCAAGTCCATCGTCACACATTAGTTCCATAAATCATACACTACAAGTCCTTATCTCGATTTGACAATTGGAATTCTTTTGCAAATACTATAAATAAAATTTATTACAAAAATCACAAAAAACTCTAATATTCCATGCTCGAATTTCCAATTGAAATCTCGAGTGTAATATTATAATCTCTACTGATTGGCTCTTTTAATTCTTAAAATGGAACTTTGGGTGGTCCGTTATCAAATTTAGATGAAAATAATATTCATTTATTAGTTATTTGGGGATATTTAAGGGTGTTGGATAAGTGAAATTTGTAGTAGTGTTCTATGATGTAATCGAATCAAGTCCAACTCAGTAATGTCATGTTCAAGTTTAACATTTAGTATTGAATCGAACTTTGAGTTTTTTTATCGAATAATTTAAAGTTCACGAATTTATTCAAGCCGAATCGAACTTTCTAAGTTTAGAATATATTTAAATATTCTTCATTATTTTGAAAGAAAAAATTATTAATTATAAATTAATATTTTATTCATGCTCAAATTTATTTATTTTTCTCATGACTAAGATTTATCTTAAATCATAAAAATAATACTTCTATCAAATTAATTATTTTGTATTTATTATTAATATTAACTAACGAGTTTGCTCACGATTCAAATACTATAAAACTTAAGTTCAGTTCATTTAATAAAAAAAAAATTAAACAAGTTCGAACAATTTTTTATTGAATTAAGATTTGAATAATTTATGAATAATTTAATTAATGTCCATTGGAGGTGCTTGCACACCCACCACTAACTATAAAATTACCATTTGTGTTTGATTGCATAAGCCCGACCCCACCCCAAAAGTCAACTTCTCATTTTTAAATGTTAAATGTCTTACTTAATTCAAAACCTACCATCAAATTTCTTTATATTATAATACAAAAGGGGCAAGTTAAAGAAGAAACAGAAATTACTCTCCATGGTCGGCCCCAAGTCTCTGACTTTGTCAATCGAAAAATAATTAAAAGAAAGAAGCTTATCCTTATTTAAATAGTAATGTTTTATTTATATTCATACATTTAGATGTTTCTTAGTTCCAATGATATATTAATAAAATATAATATACTTTTGCTACTACACTCTAAATAAAAAATTAAAAAAAAGACTCATCCTTATTCACCGATAGTGCTCCATTTAGTATTATAATATAATTTTTATTAATTTTAATAGTTGTTACTATAAAAATACTAATATATTTTAAAATAAATAATCAATTACTTATACATAGTGATTAGATAGGATGAATCCAATAATTCAACTTATAAAATTAATAAAAACTATAATAAATCAAAATTATTAAAATATATCAAATAAGACTAGTTGTAGAAACAGACTAGAAAGTGAATTGCACCTTCTTGGCATTTCCTAGAAGAAAAAAATTCTTTATATTTCCGCATAGCTACACATTCTATCTCCGGCCCGAATTTTCACAAACACTTTTTAAGTTTTATCATGGCGGCAGCCTATGCAGCCTTGGTTTCTCTGATGAACATCTTACATGATATCCAACAACATCCTTCCTATTCCATTTCTATCGACGCCCAACACCTAATTCATTCTCTCACTCATATCCTTACCTCCTTGCTCCAATATCTGGGAGACTTTCAATCCGAAGATGATCCGTTGGGGATGCGTATTGCTGATGCGGCTTATAAAGCTGAAGATGTAATCGAATCCCATTTAGTGCGCACCATTAATTCATTAAATTTTTTCAAAAATAGATGCTTTCCCAATCGCTTCCGAGCTTCCAAGTTCAATAAAGATCTGGATAGAGTGATAGAAGAAATGAATTTGATCGAGAAAATGGCGGCGGAGATGGTTGCAAAGAATAAGGTTGTGGCGGTCCGTGCTCATGAGGATGTCTCTGCATCCGCTGCTCCTGTAAGATCTTCTCTGTCTTCCAGTTCCATGGTGTGCTTTGATGCTGTCTTACTTGACCTCATGGACAAGCTCACCACCCAAGACCGGAGGGACCGGCAAATCATCCCAATCGTGGGGATGGGTGGCTTAGGTAAGACTACTCTGGCTCGAACTATTTATGAACGCAAACTTATTCAGAACCATTTTGAGGTTTGTGCCTGGATAACTGTTTCTCAAAAACACAACACGAGAGAGCTTCTTATTGAAGTTCTTGTTCAAGTCACTAAAAAAAAAAAGAAATGAAGTGAGTGAGAGGAATGAAGATCAAGTAGGATTGATGTTGCACCAATTTTTATTTAGTAGAAGATATTTAATTGTGATGGATGATGTGTGGAGCATTGATGCATGGAACCAAATACGGTGTTATTTTCCTGATAATAAGAAGGGCAGTCGGATATTAGTGACGACGAGGCTATCAGAGTTGGGCTCTGAATTGAACAAGAATTATAGCCTCCAAATGGAGTTTCTAGATGTGGATTACAGCTGGGAACTATTCTCAAAAACCGTATTTGGAGAGGAAAGCTGCCCTCCTGAGTTGATGGAAATTGGAAAGAAGATTGTGAAGAATTGCAGAGGCCTTCCATTGTCGATTGTTGTGGTGGGAGGCATTTTGAGAGAAAGGGAACCCACTTATGGAAGTTGGGAATCATTGAGCAACAACTTACATTCCGCTGTGAACTTGGAGAATGAGGAGCATTGCTTGAGATTGTTGAAATTGAGCTATAATCATTTGCCACTTTATTTACAGCCATGCTTTTTATACATGGGGGTGTTTGAAGAAGACGGTGAAATTAGAGTCTCCAAGCTCTGGGTTTCTGAAGGATTTCTTAAACCAGTCGACAATGACAGAAGCTTGGAAACAATTGCAATGGGATTCTTGAAGAACTTGGTAGATAGAAATCTCATTATGATTCATGCATTTAGTTCTACTGGAAAGATAAAGACATGCAAAATCCATGATCTGTTTAGGGACTTGTGCTTGAAGGAAGGTGAGAAAAACGGGTTTTACCAAGTGATAGGGCAATCAAGAAGCATAAACAGACAATGCCGGCGGATTGTTATACCGAGGAACACTTCAAAGAAGAAAGTAGTGGAGGGCTTGCTATCTATGCCAAATGCTCGTTCTGTTATTTGTGAAAATGGGAAAGTTCCACTGTACCAAAATTCTGAATTGGTGAGAACATTTCATGCATACGAATCTCTTACCTTCGAATATCAAAGACACCTGAGTCCCTCTACGCACGTTCAACATGTTAACTTGCGGCATCTTGTTGTTGGAGTTGATAGCATGTCCAAATTCTTCTCTTCACTCCAACTCTTTTGGAATCTGCATACAATTATTGTTTCGTGTTTATCAGACTCCAAGTCTATTGTGCCTGACAGGATTTGGAAAATGCGTCATTTTAGGCATATTGAGTTCATTAATGGCCTGTCCCCAGTGTATCTCCCAGATCCTTCGAGCGACATGGATGAGGATGTTGTCATGAAGAATCTTCAAGTCCTCAAGGGAATAAATCTCAATTGCAGTAAAGAGGTGGTGGAGAGAATTTTAAATCTCAAGAAATTGAAAACAGTATATTTTGAACTGCCAGAGCGTAATAGTAGCTTCTATGATGATGGGTATAATGGTAGCAATATTCAGTTTATATCTAAACAAAAATACCTCTTTAGGAATATTCAGTTTCTATATAAACTAGAATCCCTCTCTATCATTTGTGTTAAAATCTCTGGAGGAGATCCTTATAATTTTCAGAAGCTGAGCTTTCCAGACTCCCTCAAGAAGCTGACTCTTAAGATGACTCATGAGTTTGAGTGGAAAGAAGAGATGCTGGAAAAAATAGGTTCACTGCCCCATCTTGAGAAGCTCAGGTTGTGGTATGGATGCTTGGGAAGTGGGAAGTGGGAAATAGAAAGTGGCCGATTCCCCAAGCTCAAATACTTGGGGTTGATCTTCATTCGAGATTGGAAACAATGGACGGTAGAAGGACTATCATGCCTCCAACAGCTTCATCTTTCTTTTATGAAAGAGTTGGAGGGGATACCTAGAGAGATTGGAGAAATAGCAGCACTGCAGAAAGTAAGTTTGATGTATTGCAGCGAAGCAGTGGTTGAGTCTGCGAAGGAGATGGTGGAGGAGCAAATGAATTGTCAAGGAGATGACCTATCATTTCAGGTTGAGGTTGAAGGAAACCCAGAACTAAAGTACTTGGAAGGTCCCAATTTCACAGTTAAATAAAATCTATTATATTTGTTTGGACTTTATGTATCTTATTCATACTTATCTTTCCTAGCTTTTAGATATCTTTTGTATTAATATAAACTCACATTTGTATTCCCATTCCTTCTAGGAAAATAAATTTTTTTCATGTTCTACATTATTAAGCATATATTTGTTGGGTTGATTTTTTTTTTTATTGAATGAAGATGCTCATAAGTTTTGGAAAACATGTAGGTATATACCTCGTAAGTATGCTAAAATTAAAAATTTATGTATAATAATTATTGACATAAAAGAAGTGATTGTAGATGATGAATTTTATATTCAATTCTTTAATTCCTTTAATCTAACCATTAAAATAAGATAAGTTTCAGCCACCAGCCATTTAATTTTCTACACAACCCAATTAACTAGTAGACCAAATCTAAATAAATAAAATTAATCTACTAGCTCATTTGAGATGCATAAGATATGTGTATTTTCTTTTAACTCAAAAAATAATACTAGTTTAACTAATATTGTAATTCTTATTTGTTTTAACAAATATTCCTAATATATATATATATATATATATATATATATAAAGACAAATTTGTTTCTTTATTTATAATAGTATTTTGAAAAACCAATTATAGTGATATGCCTAGGTTCTAAAATCTTAGAAACAAACTTAATAATCTCACAAAATTAATTTGTTAGGGTTAGGATAAAAAATCTCAATTTGGAAAAATTCCAACTTATCAAAATAGCCCATTATCTAATAGAAATTCGATAGGTTGATTCGACTAACCTCTCTACTTGATATCAAGATTGTAGAATACACAAAACCCTAGTCGGGTGGTTATATAGGACTTAGCACCTGGGCGGTCTAGGCGGGACATAGACGGTTTTAAGGTTGGCACCTATGCAGTCGCGAGTCAACATATTTTTTATATTTTCATAATATAAATCTAAAATATTAGAGATCAAAATATTACAGTCAATTTATTTTTAAAGTTTGAATATCTTAAAAAACAATATAATATCAATATAGAACAATAAATATTTCAAAGTTAAATTATACCAAGAAAACTAGACAATATCAAAATAAAATACAAAAAATATAGTAATCCTCATATTCAAATTCTATGTTGTAAAACACATGATACGGTTTTAAAACGTGAAGAGTGGAAAAACCTATTTATTATTCTGTTTACCTTTTGTTTCTAAATTATTCATGTTTTGACAAGTTTTTATTAATTTTTTTAAAATTATCGTACACCGCCTAGCCCGTATAGAAATTCAAATAGCATGTACATAAATCTGTATAGCTCGTATAATCGGGGTACCTAGATGCTGTTCAATTTCATAAACGTACAATAGAGCCACACAAGGAATTTTCCATACGGCCAATAATTGCCTAGCATATACGCAGCGCCTAACCGGCCATCTAGGCCTTATTTTACAACAATGCTTAATATGGAACTACAGAAATGCTCCAACGTCCACCATGAACACGTGTTAAGGTTTTCATGGCTGATATGACAATACATTATAGGTGATAATAATAATTAAATTTGATCCACCATCAATGCAATATTGTTACATCAGCATGTTGACACATTAATGGTGTGTAGGTGAGCTTATGAAAAATAGTTGTGGTGTAATATTTCAAACACACATCTAACTTCTGCATTACAATTTATGTCTCCATTTAACTATAAATGTGTCTGTGCGTTGGTGGGGGACGTATAATTAGATCTCTCCAGAGCTGGATTTAATGATTCCTCGGCCGATGCTTTTGCCCAAAAAAAAAATAATCTAATAATAAATATTAAAATATTTTAGTAAAATTTTATTGGAGAATCCTTACCTTTCCGTGTGGGAGCTAAATTTATTTAGCCACTTTCGATAGTTTAAAAAATTTAAAAATTACAGTTTTAAAAATATAAGTTTGATAGTCACTACGTGAGCGTAATAGTCTTGCAACTGTTTTCTTCATTGTTACCGTTAAAGATACATACAATATTTCATGCATATCTTTGTAGATAGGTATCACATCTTTTTGTTATATTTATTTCCTTAGTTTGTAGTAGTGTCATTGCTATATATTCCCATTGTATGTAATGTTTTCAAGTATGAAACAAAGATTTCTTCCCTCACATGGTATCAGCCAACCTTGGCTACAAACAATAGCTTTTTCTTTATCCTCGACGACAAACAATAGCTTTTTCTTTATCCTCGACGGCTGCTCATCTGATCCACCCACCTCCCCCTCTCCACCATCATTCATATGGTCACTATAAAACTCACCTTTTCCAATTATTTTCTGGCATGCTCAAATCGAGCCCCTTCTCATCACTCAAAACTTCATGCTGTAGATTACTAACCGTGAAGCTGAAACCTTCTAGCTCTGGGAAACTTTCTGAAGATTTTTGGCAATTAAGGAAGGATCAATATATTCTTCACTCAAAACCATTCAAGATTCTGTTTACATGTTGAATATATCAAAACCATTTTCCTAAGATTTGCAGTGCAGAAGCCATGAAATGCAAATAAAGTAATATTTAGATTACTAACTCCATTCACTACTAGATTCTGTTTCTGGAAATTAAGGAACAAAAGGGAAAGTGCAGTGCTAAAAAAAATCAACTTTACAAGGAAGCTGATTTTGCACAAACAGTGTGCAGGCTCTGCTCTATCTGTATCTTGTAGTTTCAATTACAACAAATTCTTTGGTAAAGAATGCATGATCGAATCGGTCTGGCTCCCCGTGAGCTCATTTGTGTCTCCTCTTCGTCTCACCATAAGCAGCAACCCCCATGACTGTCATCGTGTAACCAGCAATTCCGATGAAGGTAACTGGGTTTCGGAAGATGAGAATCGATATCACAACGGCCACAGCGCCTTTGGCATTACCTAAAACCTGGTAAGAACAGGCTTCAGATGGATCAGCAAATTTGGAATAGAGTCCATCCTTGTTTGCAAGAAAACTTAAGAAATTGAGAGAGAGAGAGAGAAGGGAACCTGGAGTGTGAGAGCACTTGTATGCTTAGTAACCAAGAAATTGCACAAGTTTGCACCATAAGCCATTGATGAATTGATGAAAAGAAGAAGCCACATGAATTTATGCTCTGTTCCAAGTGAGACGACCATGTCGAATACATTGGGCTCCATTACAAGCGCAGCAGGAAGCAACACCACAACCGCAATTGGTGCCATATAGAGCATCAAATTCATGGAATTCAACTTTTCCCTGAAATCATGAACTCTATCGTAAGCAGACAATCAACCGTGCATGGATCTCTACTTTCTTAGATATGCAGATAAAAACTGTCCCAGTACAAAAATGGCAATTCAAAGCACACATATAATGAGCACGATGCTAGAGGACAAGATTACTTTCGAGAAAAGATGAAATCCAAACAGAGAGCTAAAGAAAAGGGAAGAAAGAAATGCAAGCAAATTAAAGGCCAGCTAGACTATGTTGCTTTACTTCCAAGAGTGTTTCAAAGCAACAGAGGATATGCAGTCTGCAACGAGTCGATTACAGAAAATGTTTAGCAGGTAGTACAGTGAGTTGCTTACCCTTCATTAGATAGAAGCACTGACTTGAAGGCTCTTGCTGCAGTTGCACTTACGCACATAATGAATCCATACAAATGGAAGCTGGGCTCACCCTACAAAGAGATGACAAACTAATGTAATTTTAGAAACCAGAAATCAACATTGAGCGGAAGCACTACCAAGTCGGGTGATGGCGAGGCAGCGACGGGCTTCAGCCTACCAGGCGAGGCAACAACGGGGTTCAGACTCAAGGCGAGGTAGGCGACGGTTTCAACATAGGCGACAGTTTGGTTTTGGCGTGCGGCTCGAAGAGAAGGTGTGTGCGAGAGGAATCGATGATTGGAATAGATTTTTAGGTTAAATTTACCAAAAAAAAAAATTTAAATAATAGAAAAATGTTATTTTTTTTCCCACAACCGCTTCACAACGTTGAGCGCTCGCTTCGGACCGTTCAACGCTTCGTTCGCTTCAGGGCGCTCCGGCCGCTTTTCTTCGCTTCGCATTCGCTCGGTCTGATTTTGGATCACTGGGCGCGCTTTTTAAAACTAAGGGCTAGACTTTACTCCGATAGGCATCGGTCTGCGAAAAATTCAATACGCCTGAGTCTAGCGTATTAACTGTCAAAGACTTTTATAAAGGCCTAGGCCTGACCTTTTTAGTTATATAGGTCGGGCTTTTGGCCTAGTCGAGACCTATTTAAGCCTATTTAATAATTTTAAATATATTTCTACTTTTAAATTATAAATAACTTAATTAATTTTATTAAAATTTGTTATTGTTTATTTTTATTTAATTGATATAAATATTATCTAATCATGTTTTTTAGAATTAAAAAAAATTCCCTCGTAATAACAAAATAATTTTTTTATATGACAGGCATATTAAATGATACAAACATCTAACAAAATAGTCTATTTATTCGAATTATGAAATATCATTTGAAGTAAAAAAATATATTCAATCTTAGTGATAGAAAAATATTCTTTTGCATTGAATATCAATTACTAGTACAAATATTAAAATTAAAATTAAAATTTAATATTAAATAATGAATATATTTAATAATTACATAATATATTATTTAAGTAGACCGGCCTGTTAGGCCTAATTCGAAGCTTGAGCCGGAGCTTAAGAAGACTTTAGGTAGGCCTCTGTTGGGTAGTCTGATCTATTTCTACCCCTACAAAATAGTAAATAAAACAAATATAAAATAAAATTGATATTTTTAGAATGAAAGTGGTAAAATTGCAAGTATATGGAATATTACTTTATTTTAGTATATTAGTAAATTTTTGCATCATTAATCCTTGATTCATATTTTTTCGAATCCAAATAAATTTCACTTAACAATGTCCAAGTAAAAGCTCCCTAAAAATTACATGTCCTATATAATAATACAAAAATATTCAAATAAAACAAAACTCCATATTTCATGTATTTCTAGAAGCAGACAAGGAAGTGCATTGCAATTTACACCTACTTGACAAAAAAAATTATATAAATTTCCGCATAGCTACAGCCTACAAATCTCTAACTATAAAGTGACCGACTTCTCATTTTTTATGATCATGCGAAGAAAACAAAACCTAACATACAAATAATGAACAATTTTAATTGTTAAATGTCTTATTTAATTCAATTGATCATGAACCATCGAATTTGTGTATATTAATAATGCAAAAGGGACAAGTGCATTGCACATTCTCGGCATTTTATTTTAGCAGACTAGAAATTATTTATTTTTCGGCAAAGCTACACATTCCAACCAAATTCCATCTCCCAAATTCTCATACACTTTTATCATGGCGGCAGCCTATGCAGCTTTGGTTTCTCTGATGAACTTGTTAGATGATATCCAACAACATCCTTCCCCTCCAATTTCTATCCACGCCCAACTCCTTCATTCTCTCACTCATATCCTTACCTCCTTGCTCCAATATCTGGGAGCCTTCATATTTGAAGATGATCCGTTGGAGATGCGTATTGTTGATGTGGCTTATAAAGCTGAAGATGTTATTGAATTCCATTTAGTGGATACCATTAAAAACCTCCATACAGCTCATCATACACGAAACAGTCCATTTGTTGCCAAAACCAGCTGCTTTTTCAACTGCATACGAGCTTCTAAGAAAAAAGAAGATCCAGACGTCGAACATACCAAAAGCCTCAAGTACTATCAAGATATAGAGAGAGTGATAGAAGAAATGGATTTAATCAAGCAAATGGCGGCGGAGATGGTTCCAAAGAATAAGGTTGTGGCTGTCTGTGCTCATGAGGACGTCTCTGCATCCGCTGCTCCTGTAAGATGTTCTTTGCCTTCCAGCTCCATGGTGTGCTCTGATGCTGTCTTAATTGGCCTCATGGGCAAGCTCACCCAATACCGGGGGGGGCGCCAAATCATCCCAATCGTGGGAATGGGTGGCTTAGGTAAGACTACTCTGGCTCAAACTATTTATGAATGCAAACTTATTCAGGAGCATTTTCATGTTTGTGCTTGGATAACTGTTTCTCAAAAATACAACACCAGAGATCTTCTTAACGAAGTTCATGTTCAAGTCACTAAACAAAAAATAAATGAAGTGAGAGAGTGGAGTGAAGATAAAGTAGGATTAGAGTTGTACCAATTTTTATTTGGTAAAAGATTTTTAATTGTGATGGATGATATGTGGAGCATTGATGCATGGAACGAGATACAGAGTTATTTTCCTGATAAAGAGAATGGCAGTCGGATATTAGTGACGACAAGGCTATCAAAATTGGGGTCTGAATTGAACAAGAATTATAGCCTTCAAATGGAATTTCTAGATGACGATCAGAGCTGGGAACTATTCTCAAAAACCGTGTTTGGAGAGGAAAGCTGCCCTCCTGAGTTGAAGGAAATTGGAAAGAAGATTGTGAAGAATTGCAGAGGCCTTCCATTGTCAATTGTTGTGGTGGGAGGCATTTTGAGAAAAAGGGAACTCACTTATGGAAGTTGGGAATCAATGAGCAGTAACTTAGCTTCTATTGTGAATTTGGAGAATGACAATCATTGCTTGAGATTGTTGAAATTGAGCTACAATCATTTGCCACTCAAATTAAAGCCATGCTTTTTATACATGGGGGTGTTCGAAGAAGATGATCGAATAAGAGTCTCCACAATCATCAAGCTCTGGGTTTCTGAAGGATTTATTAAACAAGTGGATGATAGAAGCTTGGAAACAATTGCAATGGAATATTTGAAGAACTTGTTAGATCGAAATCTCATTATGGTTCATGAATTAGGTCGTACAGGAAAGATAAAGAGATGCAAAATCCATGATCTGTTTAGGGACTTATGCTTGAAGGAAGGTCACAAACATGGGTTTTTCCATGTGATAGGGCAATCAACAAGCATAAACAGACAATGTCGGCGGATTGTTATACTGAGCAACACTTCAGAGAAGAAAGTAGTGGAGGGCTTGGAATCTATGCCATATGCTCGTTCTGTTATTTGTGAAAATGTGGGAGTCCCACGGTACCAAAATTCTGGATTGGTGAGAACATTTCATGCACACAAATCAGGTCGCACCATACATCATAAATACTTGAATCCCTCTGTGGTTCAAAATGTTAACTTGCGGCATCTTGCTGTTGTAGTTGATCGCAGTAGCATGTTCAGATTCTTCTATTTCCTCCATATCTATTTGAATCTGCATACTATTATTGTTACTTGTACATCATTCTCCTTGTCTACTGTGCCTGTTGGGATTTGGAAAATGCGTCACTTAAGGCATATTGAGTTCATTTATGCCCAGGTGAATCTTCCAGATCCTCCGAGCAACATGGATGAGGAAGTTGTAATCATGGAGAATCTTCAAGTCCTCAAGGGAGTAGTAAATTTCAAGTTCAGTAAAGAGGTGGTGAAGAGAATTCAAAATCTCAACAAATTGAAAACAAAATATTTTGAACCGCCGCTTGAGCTTAGTAGTAGGTTTTATGATGATTGGCATAGTGTTAGCAATATTCATTATCTATCTAAATTAGAATCCCTTCATATTGATTGTTTAAAACTCTATGGAAGAGCTCGTTATCTGCAGAAGCTTAGTTTTCCACAGTCCCTCAAGAATCTGACTCTTGAGATGAAGAGAGAGTTTGAGTGGAAAGAAGAGATGCTGGAAAAGATAGGTTCACTGCCCCATCTGGAGAAGCTCCGGTTGTGGTTTGGAGGCTTTGGAAGTGGGATGTGGGAAATAAAAGAAGGCCGGTTCCCAAAGCTCAAATACTTGGGGTTGTTCTTCATTCGATATTGGAAACAGTGGACAGTAGAAGGACTGCTATGCCTGCAGCAGCTTCATCTTTCTTACATAAAAGAGTTGGAAGGGATACCTAGAGAGATCGGAGAAATAGCAACACTACAGAAGATAAGGTTGAGGGGGTGCAGCGAAGCAGTGGTGAGATCTGCGAAGGAGATGGTGGAGGAGCAAATGGATTATCAAGGAGATGACCTATCGTTTCAGGTTGAGGTTGAGCTGTATAAGAGCCAAGAAGAAGAACTGAAGAGCTTGGCAGGTCCCAACTTTACAGTTGAATCATTGCTATAAACAACCAAGCAAAGATATTTCGACAAATGGAACAAGAAGATTATATAAATTCAAACGTGGTTTGTGTTCAACTTATGTGAGTGTGACTGCATGATGAATGCTCAAGCATGAGGATCGTGAAATTGGTGAAGTGTAAGATAAGTTACTCTTCCACTTGTGAAGTCGCATTTTCTGTATTTTTTAGATGTTTTGAGTAATGACAGCTGGTGGCCTATGATTGGAGGGTTTTAAGGGTTTGTTGAGTTAGTTACGCTCAACGGGTTTTGAGCTGTTTTTCTGGTGGTGTGCAGCAAGTTTTTTCCCTCTGTTCTTTGAGTTGTATTTATGAAGTTTCGAGTCAGTCTTTGTAGCTCTCTCTTTTTTGAATACTACTATCAATAATATCTCAACAACCGCGATGGCCGTGGACCTAGCCAATTTTTGGTGAACCACGTTACCCCGTGTCTGGTTGGTTTCATGAGTTTTGATATCGCTCGATTGCACAACACAGCTCCATGGTGTGCTCTGATGCTGATACATCAAGTGGGCTGCTATGAATAAGAAGAAATGGACCAGCCCAAATATGTTAGGCTTAAGAATAGAGGTGTTAGTCCATTAGATTTTACAATATTTGCATCATATATTGTATGCACTTTAGTTAGAAGATTATCAATGAAATGAATTAAAATTTATCTCTTTCCTCTCGTCTACTCTCTCTGTTCCTTCTTCCTACAATTTATGGAGCTTGAGCTGCTCGAAAGCTCGTTTCTGTGGAGCAAGATACGATTTGTGATCGTATGAGATGTTGTCTTACTTGGCCTCATGGACAAGCTCACCTAATACCGCCAAATCATCCCAATCGTGGGAATGGGTGGCTTAGGTAAGACTACAATCTGCTCTAACTATTTATGAACGCATATGTATTCAGAAGCATTTTGATGTTTGTTTCTCAAAATTACAGCACGAGAGAGCTTCTTAATAAGGTTCTTGTTCACAGGGCCGGCCCTCTAATTTTAGAGGTCCCGTGCGAACAAGAAAAATGGTGCCCCAAATTTTTTTGTAATTATAAATAAAAATATTAATAAAATATAATATTCAATATTATCAAAGCAAGTTCATTCAATCTTTCTTGTGACATAGTCCATCGCAAATAATATTTCAATTACTTAAATCTTGAAAAAAATATCTCACCTCATGCAACGGTGCATGAGTAACGGGTATTAACATGTATCAAATTATTCATTCTTTTTAAGTATGTCAATATATCTAAAGTGGTGCAAAAGATATATATCACATGGTGTTTAGTTTATGAAACAATGGTTGAAAATTAACAAAATTAAATTAAACTAACTAAATTCTATAAAAACCATCAGATATTAAGAATTCAAAACCATGCAAGTAACTAGTCAACAATGCACAAAAAAATCTAAAATCACGTAGTTGTGAAATTTGACAAAACTCATCAAATAAACGCTATATATGTATCCAAAAAAAAAATTAAAATTAAGAATTACCTAACTACCGTAACGTTTAGATGATGAGACATTTTATATTTTAGAAGAATAAAATTTTTGTGGCAAAAAATGTCACGATGATTGTTAATATTTGTTTTTAATTAGTAACATATATCATCATACTCGTATAGTTGAACAAATACATCTTAATATCTTGTCTAGTTTTTTTAATTTTGATTGAATTAAATATTTGTGTTTGGATAAATATAAATTATAGTTTTTGTTAATCTATCCAGTTAAGCTAGAAACTAAGTTTTTTTAATGTGTACTCAGGTAATTAATATAATATATATATATATATATATATATATATATAGGGGTGCATTCTAGGCTGAACTCATCTTCCTGAATGAACTATGAACTTTCATTGTTGTGTGTGTAATTGATCATTATTGTATGTATAATATCTCATTACAGTATCATATACATTACAATGATCAATTACACACACAACAATGAAGTATCATAATAAAGTACTATAATGAACTATGATATAAACTACAATGATCAATTAAACACACAACAATGAAAAGTTCATAGTTCATTCACAACATTTAGTTCGGATTTGAGAATATGAGAATAGATATTAATGTAAGAAATGAGAATAAATCTCAGCCTTTGATTTCACAAGATCTGCGGTCATGCTTTAATAATTTCCGTCTTCATTTTATCCTCCGCGAACTTCATTTTTACATATTTAAGGGTATCATTGTCATTTAGCCTGATGGTATCTCCCTCAAATAATTTTCATTTTCATTTTATCCTCCGCGAACTTCATTTTTACATATTTGGATCTGTAATTCCATTTCTTTTCGATTTTTCATAAGATTTCGATTGTCTTGTTGAGTCATCCAATACTCTAAAATTAAATTTAATTTTATTATTATTTAAATGAATTTTCTAATTTAATGAAGTTTTAAATAGATAAAATGAACTTAACATATTCTTCTGAAAAATTGATTTTATTTTTATTTAATTTAATCTTTTCCATTTAATGAAGTATAGAGGAGATAAAATGAAGAGAACTGTTTCTAAAAATTTTCTTTTTTTCATTTAATGATGTATATAGGAGATAAAATGAAGAGAATTGAAATCATTTTTTCCGAAATATTTATTTTATTTATTTTATAATGAACAACAATTGAGATAAAATGAAGAATAACTAAGATATAATGAAGAACTGCTAAGATAAAATGCATGTCACGTGTAACATCAAAATTCACATCGAATTTATTTTATAATGAATCACAATTGAGATAAAATGAAGAATAACTAAGATATAATGAAGAACTGCTAAGATAAAATGAAAGTCACGTGTAACATCAAAATTCGAATCGAATTTATTTTATAATGATTCGCAATTGAGATAAAATGAAGTATAACTAAGATAAAATGAATTATATAATACATAAAATGAACAAAACACAACTTTTGCGCCCTGTACGTTCGTAATGACTATGTTGCCCTTAAATGAAGTAAAATGAGGATAAAATGCCGCGCGTTTTGTTGAAGCTTGTATGCAATCTGGATCGTTGATGTTGTCAAATCTATGGACGAGATTTATTCTCATTTCTCACGTTAAACCCTCTTCTCACCAGATCAGCCCCCTATATATATATAATTTATTTTAATTTTTTTAAATGGTGCCCCTCTCATTCGGAGGCCCCGGTACGGTGCACTTCTCGCACGGCCTCAGGGCCGGCCCTGCTTGTTCAAGTCACTAAACAAAAAATAGAAGAAGTGATTGAGATGAGTGATGATAAAGTAGGATTGATGTTATACAAATTTTTATTTGGTAGAAGATGTTATATTTTAGGCCAAAATGTTCCAAACAATCTCATGCACACATATCAGATATGAACTTATAGGTCTAAGAATCAATTTGGCAGCAGAATACCTTCAACAACGATTTCTCTCTCAACCAGAAATGGAACCAGACGATTCTTAACTCTCAAGTATACACTTCCAAACACCTTCACATGCTTGACAAATGATTTTCAGTTGCTCCAGCATTCAAACGGTGCGCTTAGAATTCTGTATCTTGTAGTTTTTCAGTCATCATTTCTGGAGTCACGTGAACATACTTTCATAGTTTTCTTAGTTTTTTTATAAGGGAAGAAACCATAGATTATTGAAGTTGATTACTAACAGTGAAGCTGAAACCTTGTACCTCTGACCATGACTTGCTTTAAGCTGTGAATGTCCGTACCATTTTGCATTTGTGCTGTTAGAATTCTGGGCAACTTTCTGAAGATTTTTGCCAGTTAAGGTAGGATCAATATATTCTTCACTCGACTGAGTTCTTGTCATTCAACGCGCGACGACGTCCAATTTTGCTGTGACTCTCTTGTTACCATTGAAGATTCTGTTTACATGTCAAATATATCAAAACCATTTTCCTAAGATTTGCAGTGCAGAAGCCATGAAATGCAGATAAAGTAATATTTAGATTACTAAACTCCATTCTCTACTAGACTCTGTTTCTGGGAATTAAGGAACAAAAGGGAAAGTGCATTGTGCAGGCTCTGCTCTATCTGTATCTTGTAGTTTCAATTACAACAAATTCTTTGGTAAAGAATGCATGATGGAATCGGACTGGCTCCCCGTGAGCTCATTTGTATCAGCGCCTTTGGCATTGCCTAAAACCTGGTAACAACAGGCTTCATATGGATCAGCAAATTTGGAATAGAGTCCATCCTTGTTTGCAAGAAAACTTAAGAAATTGAGAGAGAGAGAGAAGGGAACCTGGAGTGTGAGAGCACTTGTATGCTTAGTAACCAAGAAATTGCACAAGTTTGCACCATAAGCCACAGATGCATTGATGAAAAGAAGAAGCCACATGAATTTATGCTCTGTCCCAAGTGAAACGACCATGTCGAATACATTGGGCTCCATTACAAGCGCAGCAGGAAGCAACACCACAACGGCAATTGGTGCCATATAAAGCATCAAATTCATGGAATTCAACTTTTCCCTGTAATCATGAACTCTATTGTAAGCAGATAATCAACTGTGCATGGATCCCTACTTTCTTAGATATGCAGAATAAAACTGCCCCAGTACAAAAAATTGGTGATTCAAAGCACACATTTCTAAGCTAAGCATATAACGAGCACGATGCTAGATTACGAGATTGCTTTCGAGAAAATATGAAATCCAAACAGAGAGCTGAAGAAAAGGAAAGAAAGAAATGCAAGAAAAAGGCCAGCTAGACTATGCTGCTTTACTTCCAAGAGTCATATCCATGTTTCTGCAGAATAAATTGATCCATGTTTTTAAATCATGATTTGAAGTGCTGATAGCTTGTGATTAGGTAATTGGGATCTCATCACCATTAGACAATCATGTCCTAGTAAATACATTCAGAAATGAGCTTCGAGAGGTTGTTACAGTAACGGGGATGGAACAAATGATGCTCCGGCTTTGCATGAGGCAGACATCGAACTTGCTATGGGCATCGCAGGAACAGAGGTCTGCTTTGCTTCTCTGTTTTTTCTTTATTTGTGTTAGGAACCGAGACTCCGACATTAGTATGATATTGTCCGCTTTGG
>JAPKLW010003717.1:0-36939 GCA_026898455.1 Plectranthus barbatus
TGTACAAAACACTTAATCATATATGCTTTCAGTATACAATTCCAACAATCTCCCACTTATACTTAAAGCATAATACAATTGCTTTACCAAAGTATTAAGTGTGTCTATACTGTCAATCACTCCCACTGCATACACGTCACCCCTTGTCACGATTTCTCGTATGATGTGATACCACACATCCTGTGTTTCACCACCTTGTGAGTCTTGGGTTCTCTTGTGTTTGTCATTGCACCAACATAATCACAAATCCTTGTGATTTAATTAGGCAAACTCAGAACACACACCTCTAGAGGATGGCATCGGAGCTATACTGCTTCTTGCGAAGCTAATGAAGCTGACAAAAACTCAGCCTTCATACTGGAATCCCCAACACACTTCTGTGTTAGATTCATATAACTCCTCCTCCAAGGTCAACACACAGTTAGAGGTCGACTTTCTTTTCTTATGATCCTCCTGGATATCCGATGCCATTCAACTCACATAGCACACTTGTAAACCAATATGCCTATCCTGAGTTAAATTGATATCTGTCTAACATGCTTATCGCATTGCAGATATCTGAGCTCGTTCATCTGCACTATAGAAAAACAACAATCTTTCTTGCTATGAACGACTCACCACAGAATCAATTTAAGCGACTTGAGATACCTGAACATCCTTTTCTTGTGTCAACACAAGACTTTAATTCAAAAGATGTTCCAGAATCTCATAAGTCCTACTTCTGAAACTGTTCGGATAACCATCCTTTATGCCTGACGATATCCCCACACCGTTTGCGAATGTGAAAATACTATCTGCATAATGTGCAAGGAAAACCACGCTTATGCTGACACATAACTGGTACATGTAACTCTCATTCTCGATAGACAATATCGAAATGTCTGTTACATGACCTTGAAGCTCGTTTAAGTTCATACTTGAACTACCTTGGCTTCGAGACATGATGTTGCACATAACTTATCTGGTTGTCGCATACAGATGTCGTCACCTTTTATCAAGGTACCCATTTATAAAATACGGATGACTTCATCTATCTTCCAGATATTTAGATACATATGCGCTGTTATGGTTAAAAGAATTCGAATGAGTTTAATAGTTACAACCAGTGAGAAGGTCTTGTTGTGAAACATACCTTTGCTCACTAACCTAGACATCGAATATACTAGGTTACCATTCGAGCATTTTACTTGTATATCAATCAGTTGCCTATAGCTGGTAAGCTATCTGGCAATCACTGATCCTGATACACAACCATAACCTTTACTGACTCATTTCTGAATCCATGACTTGATGTCATTAAATTGCATCGTTTGTCTTAATAGCTTCGTTGCGCTTTAAGGGATAAGCACGATGTTGTTCGTTAAGCTGGGAACAAGTCCAAAGACTGTTTCCACGAACCAGTACCATTAAGCCTGTTAAGGCAACCTCCCACTGCAACGTTGCTCCTTTTATGTTGTCAGTTAATGGTGCATTAATTTGTGGTTTACCACCTTACACAGGTGACCGCGCAATTGGTACCATACCTTCCAATGTATGCTCAATATGCCACGGGGTATTTCCTGATGGATTTGAATTGTCTTTTCTAAAAAGTTAGAAAACAATCTCACATTTGGATTCATGGTTTCATCCTATACAACTTGCTTGTAACTAGGATACATAAAACCACCATCTTTTTCGTTTACTTGGAATAGCCCACAAAACAGTACTAGCTTAAACCTTTCTTCTAACCAATCAGTTTCCTATATCAGCTTAACAGCCGAATTACTCATCATTGCCCTTTTGACAGAGTCAAGGTCTGCTAGGGTATTTATAACTGATTTAGAAGACACTAGCTTAAGCAAATGCACAACTGTTTTTGGCGCTCTTCCCAAAAACGAAAATTTGGCATCAACTGGTATAACTTATAAACTTTAAAGAGTCTTATTTCGTTCTACCTACACTATCCCAACAGAGGAATAATAAGTGTAGTTAACTGGGATGCAATCCCTTTGCTCTGCCAGATACTGTAAAAGCACATCACTTAAGATACACCATTATGAATGAACCATAATGATTTTACGGTCTTGTTTAACTTATTCTCTACCTTAGTCTTGAACGCTCTTGATTAAAGCAAGAGACTAAGACTTGTAGTGAACTAGATAAACATGTCCAAATCTTAAATGATTACAGCATCGATGCCTGTTAAGGCAACTGCGGAAGTAGACTCAAACCACAAACCAGAGCAAACACGAAATAACCTATAGAGATACAATCGCATATTAAAAAGCCTGGTCACCATCTTATACCTCCAAGTAGTTGTCATAAGTACCATTCTTAGGAATACCTGGATTGAATCCATAATTCCATGAATTACTTAAAACTACTTAGACTGACGTAACCTATCTCTATAGTGATTCTTTAAATTATACCTTAGAACACTGACAGTTTATGTAATCAAGTAATGAAGAGACAATCATCTATAATAGAAAACACTGTTATTCATGCATGATAGAAAAATAATCTATCTGAATAACTGATAATCCATAATAGATGAAAAATTGTTTATCAAAACAAAACCAATATCTCTTCCAAAACTTGAACTAAAAAAAAGTTTAAACATAAACTTGAAGCACTACAAGAAAAACAGTGAACAACAACGGTTAAAAACTGTTGTTAAAAGGTATTCAGGAGTGTTGTTGTAGGTGGTGTTGTTAAAAGTATATGCTAAAAGACAACAGTTTTACAACCGTTGTCTTTTCTAGAAAAGACAACAGTTTAAAACCATTGTCTTTTCGATAAAAAAATGTTGTCTTTTCTACGTTTAGACAACGGTTATAAACTGTTGTCATTTCTTGAAAAGACAACTGTTAGAAACTGTTGTCATCTCTACAAAACCGTTGTCTTTTGGATAGAATACCACAATTTAAATCTATTATCTTTTCTCTTAAATAACAACGGTTATAAACAATATTTTTCGATAATTAATTTATAATCAAATACAAAAATTACAATATTAAAAATCAACAATACCACATTCAACTCACAAATATATAACAACTATATTCCCAAATATCGAACATTTTAATATTAATCCTGGAAAGAAGTATCCAACATGTCATGTTCAATAAAACTCACAAATATTCAAAATCAATAGAAAATCCCAAAATCACAATTCAAAAACTAAAATAATTCGTCTAGTATTTCTCGAATTTGCTATGCATACATGTAATCTTGTACAACATCCGCTCATTCCATACGAACATCATCAATTCCCAAAATATTGTAGCTCCTATTGTTGAACTGTTAAATAAAAGATAATACATCATAAAGAGACAATAAACATCAATAATTTAAATATGATATTACTATATCAAATTTACAAGTAGTTACAGGAATATTGCAAAGAAAACAAATCATACCTCACAATATGGTCAGAATAAACACTAACAAGAAGGAAATCCCCAAGTGCTCTAGCATTCTTTAAAATCTGTATCACAAAAGAAAAATGAGAGTAAAGAAAGCAAAAAGAATTAATTGGCAGCTAGGTAGAAGAACAATGCTAATCTTTAAGCCCTATGTTTGGGTTTTGGATCTATATGGCAGCATAAGGAAGTATTTTTTTCACTAAAACTTAAGGCCCAAATACATAAGGTAGCTCAAAGCAAGAATCAAAGTACTATCCAAGTAAAATACTATGCCGTAATAAGTATTATTTAGTTCAAATAGTCCCATCACATCCGAAGCTACTAATTCATGAATTCCTTTCAGTTGTCAATGGGACCAGAATGTGAATTCTGTGACTTAATTTATAAACATAAGGTAAATAATAAAACTACTTATAGCTGAAAAAGGTTAAGTGAACTAAAGTTGCCAAGTTCTATAATACCTCCACATGTCCATCACTTTTCACTCCTCAACTCCTTCCTATGTTTAGACAATAGTTTCAAAATAAGTTTAATAACCTTGTGAATGAGAACTGAGAAAGAACGAAAGCACAACATAGTTACCTCCTCATCATCAATGTTAATTGAGTTCTGTTTTAGCTGTAAAATAGTTAATTCAATCTTCACCATCAAACACTGACTGGAATGTTACAATCTTTACTTAAACTGGACAAACTCAATTACCTATGAACAGACAAATTCCATAATTATTTCTTATCTCGATTCTAAAAAAAAACCACTAAAAAAAGTGGAATAGAAATACTGTAGAATACATCACAAAGAACTGGAAAATAGGATCCAATCCATCTGAATATTTCCTACAAAGATATTCCTGGCAATAAAAACAGATCAAAATATAATTCTCTACCTATCAACACAAGTAAGCAGGTTATTTACTAAGTGGTTGTATCAGATAGTAGCAGGGTTAGGCAAAAGTTGAAGAGTTTCTGACTATTTTATTTTTTTTCCATTACCAAGCATGCATCTTTGGTAAATATCTAAGCTAGTGTCTGACTAATATAAATGGATGAAGGAAAAGCCTAAGAATTTATATCTGAATGACAAGTACCCAGAATAAGTGTGAAATACAAAGATGTAGGAAGAGAGATTTGTGGCCCACCTCAAACAATGTTAGATCACTGCCACCAGTTATATTCCACACATTCCAGTTGCTCTCTTGATACCAATATCTAGTAAAAGAGATTGGATGGCATTTAGAGCAGCAATCCTATTTTTCCTACAACGTAGAAAGAAGACAATATCAAGCTAAAAGGTACCTCATGAAAGTAATTAAGGAACTTCAAGAATCTCTGAACGCAACATGTCATTTGTTGATGAGTTTAGTACTCACAGGGAGCTTACTTTTGCAATATAAAGAACTTTTAAGTAGTAATTAATACAGAAACCCAAACAAGTAAACATTCAAAACCCATGTCCATAATTCCTAAAAGATTGCAGTATTTGGTTATAACAAATACCACCAAACATAGTGTATATTCTGTACTCGTTATCTTTGTAACTGAAGAAGAAGGATTTTGTGGCTTTGCGTGATATTTTGATTGGCTATATTGAACATATATTAGTCATTTTCTTTTCAGCATTTATATCTCACAATATAACATTACATCAAATAACTGGCATGCAAGTTTATTTGCATAGCTTATACCAGAAACATGATAAATTTTATTTCCTTAGAGCTGTGTCTACATTATAAGACGTCAACGGAAGAAAAGAAAAACACCAAATAAAGGTAATCTACACTGTGAAGTAGTTGTAGGCACTATTTCCATGACACAAGGCTGATGTAAGGACAAAGGTGTACCAAGTTGGAGAGAAGAATTTTTTATATAAACAACTTAATATCATTTCAAGAACACAGCAGTAAATTGCAACAGAGTCCAGGGCACCAAAAGTATGCACTAAATACTACTAGTTCACACTTCAAGAATTGCATTTTTTTTATGCTCCCTTTAATGACACAGATACAAAAACTGAACTTTCTAGCCAGCAAGAGATAAACAAGCTCAATAGCTTCATTCTTCATTTAACATGTAATGATGTATATATAGGATCAAACATCAAGAATTCTGTGCATCAAATTCATACCACCAAGAATGCCTAGCGTTCCCAAGAAAATTTATGATACCCCTTAATCTAGCTTGAAATCTTAGCAATTAGCACAGAGTTACAATAATAAGGGTTAAGTGCAAGGGAGTTGGTTTTTTTTATGAAGTTGTAATGACATACTCAGCAGCAATATCAGATAAATCGAATCACCAGCAATAATAGTTTGACCTTTCTCCTCTGATGTTCGAGCCTAACTGCAGCAGATAAGGGAGAATTATCTTTCGACGAAGAGATGAGTTTCTGCCACTAGAGACAACATTGCAAGACTCCTCCAACAAATCTTGCGGGTCAGAGCGACGGTGGCGTAGGCGCGGAAGTTAGGGCGACTGTGGTGCAGGGGAGGATTTGGGAGGGCTGGAGAGGGTGCAGGCGCAGCTAAGGAGGGTGCAGGCGTGGTGGTTAGGGCGACGATGGTGCAGGGGAGGGTTTGGGAAGTTTACGGGAAGAGAATTTTAGAATGATGAGTTAATAAATTAAAGGAATTTTATCAATGTACAAAATTAATTAACAACATATTAAAATATCAAATAAATAAAAATAATAAAATAACAACACAAATATAACAACATATAAATGTAAGTGTTGTCTTTTTCGATAAAAGACAACACGTAAATAACAACGCTACAATAAAAGTGTTATCTTTTAGTGTATTTTTTTGTTGAAAGACAACACTTTTATTTATAACAACACTTTTTTAGTCTACGACAACACTTTTCAATGAAAAGTGTTGTCTTTTCAGTGTTGCTGTTCACTACTTTTCTTGTAGTGTTTCAGTAATCAGGGTTGGCCTGAATGTAAGACTCAATAGCCCTGAACATGGCAATGGCCTTCTCTTTTCCTTCCTTGATCTTGTCCTCGCTAATCTCCACATGGCCCTTGGTGTTGTAAATGCTCATGTTCTTGTTGATGCTTCCTCCGTCTTCGGTGGGAACGATCTATATGTGATAAGTGATGGATTCGATGACATCGGACAGAGCATCACCTTCAATGATGCTGTAGGTGTGGGTTAGGTTTTCCTTGTCGACGGCATCCACACGGTGCTTCACGCTCTTGTACTGACTCCCTTCTCCGAAATGGATAACCTTGACGGTCCCAACACCGCTGTCTCCTTCCAAGATCTCGACACTCTTGATGGCCTGAGGCATGATCTTGGGGAGAAAAATACATATTTAACCACAAACCTAGATACGTGGTCACCAAAATAGGTTGACTTTTTTTTTGTGGACACAAATAATCATTTCGGTAGTTAGACTACCGAATCAGTGTGATTTTACAGTGATTCGGTACTTAAAGTACCGAATCCAAATTATTTATCTATTTTAATTATAATTATTTATCATAATTAAAAATTAATTACTTGTAATGAAACATCAATTCGGTACTTTAACGTCCGAAACAAAGTCGGTTTGAAGTAATTCGATAGTTAAACTACCGAATCAGATAGTCACATAAAATTCAAATTCAAATAAATCATATTTTCTAACAATTCGGTACTTAAAGTACCGAATTAATTGTGACAATATTTATTTTTTAATTTTTCATTTGATTTTATAATATTAATGATAATATTTATTTAATTAATATTATCATTTAAATTAAAAAAATTATATTATCAATTTTTTATTTTTATGATTTTATTAATATTTAAATATAATTCAATAAAATATGTAAATATAATATTAAATAATTAATTTATTAATATATTTTTCATTAATTTTAATATTTTTTATCATTCAACTAATAGAATTAATAATTTCCATTAAATTAATTTAAAAATTAAACTACATCGAATATATTAATTTTGCAACTATTTAATTAAACAGTTTATAATTCAAATAAATTACAAACTATGGACTAGTAAAACCTGCATTGGGCCCCCGTATTCTCTTTTGTGCAACGCGCTTCTCACGGAGGACTCTACCTTTAAGATAAAATTGAGAAGGTCCGGCATCTTGATTTTCTTGCCCTAAAATCAATTATGACAAGTGAAAAAAAAAATGTGAATATAAACATTATATATAATAAAAAATTAACAAAAAATATTATAGTTACCTGCCGCAGTCGGAGTGTGGAACGTGGAGTCGTAAGAGGTATGATCGGGAGATGGAGTGAACAATACATCGTGATGCTCCTCCTCCTCCTCCTCCTCCTCCTCCTCATCGTGTAGCACCTCGTGGTCACCTCTACATTGTCTAGACCCTCCTCGGCCATCTATTTGTTGTGTCACTCTGGGTCTTTGAGATTGCTGCAAGGGATCCACTTGCGACATCGACTGTGTCGGCTGGACTATCGGATGCCCAAAGCGTGAAAGCCGCAGCGTCTCTTCCCCTATCTGCTCGATCTTTCTCAAAAGTGACATAACAATTGGATCGTGACGGTACATATAAGCTCCGTCATAAGCCAATTGTGTCATGTCACTTATTCCATCAATCTAAAAAAAATTGAATAATGTGAGTCAAACATAGATATAAAGAATAAAAAATAAAAAATAATATGATAAAATGATTTACCGAAAGTCGCAGCTGATCTTCGTGCCCAAAATATCCCAACGGAGCGACTTGAGCTCGTGTGTGGCTTGGATTAGCCACAAATTTCACGGTTCTTGTTAAGAACCGGTGAATATAATCTTCGAACATTGTGGGGCCTCCAGGCACAATTTGCTCGGCAGCAATGTACACATGTTGATCTCTATTATTCCAATCATTGATGTACACCCTGAGCTCATTGCTCCAATCATATGATTTTGCTGGTTCGTTTTTTACTATGTAGTGCTTCGAGGTCCTCTTCTATTGTGAGAAGATTTGAATGGGGAATTATTTGCACAAAACCAAATTGTCTCGCGACGTGGTCCGGGTAGTAACCCTCACAAACCTAAAAAAATATGAGAAATGTCGTCGAGATCCAGGGAATATCGGGTTCCTCAACAGAATATGGTGTAAAATCAAACTGTATTTATTTACAAAATAAATGAATATATGTAAATATTGAAGCAATAAAGTTAATTTATAAAAAAATTAGATTTTATTTACCTTATCCTCACGTAGCATCGCCAACTGTGAGCGATATGCCTCAAGTACGTGTTTTGCCACGTGCACCTTTCTCTTAGGGACTGACCACCTGGAGTGTACATGATATTTAAGTGTAAATTAGAGATAATAGAGAACAAGTTCTTTAAAAATCGAATTAGAAGTATTTACCTAACTCCTATTGGAGCATCAACTGGATGGGGGGAGGGGGGAATAGGACCTTGTATGATGGGTCGAACTGAAATAACCCTCTCCCATCCACCATTATAATTACCGATGTCACTGTAGACGTGTGTCCCCATTTGGATACTATCATCATCTTCGGCATTGTCCGTATCTGGGCTGTATGTTGCATCTTCACTAGTCGAACCTACACTTTCGTCTTCGTCTCCGTCTTCATCGTCGTTGTAGCCACCTTCATACTCCCCAGCAGTATGTCCTCCGACGCCACTTGCACATGCAGGAGCTTGCCGCCCAACATGTACTGCTAGCCAAAAATCCTTGTATTTTTTGAGGGTTTGCATATTCCTCTCATCATAAAGATTGCTAACTTTCCACTCGTAGCCGTCGTTAATGAACAACTTCAGCTCCAACTCCCACTCTATAGGATTCCAACCAGTAATTTGATACACCTTCACAAGAAGTTGTGAGAAATGCAACTGATCATTAACTTGCCACGAATAGTCTGGTCGTGACATATCCTCACTCTGCCAATAAAAATGGATGTGATACGTATTCATATTTCAACAATTTTAGATAGCAAAGGAAAATGGAAGGGGAAGACAGATGATGAATATGAATTATTTGCGTATGTTGATAACTATTCTGGTTTTAGAAGTAAGAATCATTTGATTCGGTACCGTAACTGTCGGAATTACTTTACGTGCCGTAGCTAGTTGCACAGTTTGCACAAAACAGACCACAATAATTGAAAAAGACGAAACAAAAGTTATTCGGTACTGTAACTACCGAATTACTTTATGTCCTTCCGTCAACTGTTTCTCTGAATAAAGTAAAATGAAGCGAACTGTACAGACAGACCAATAATTAAAGACGCATCTAATTCGGTACTTTAAGTATCGAATTGACTGGTCAACCAAATCCCGCCAAATGAAAAATCAAAATTTGAATTTTTTTCAAATTTCAAAATTTTAAAAAGTAAATTAATTTTAATTCGGTAGATAAACTACCGAATCAATATTTAATATTTTTTTGTTTATTTAGAAATTGATTTAAATATTAAAAAACTAATTTTAATATTTTAATTCGGTCATCAAACTTCCAAATTATTATATATTTTTTAATATACAAAAATAATTAAATATTTATTTAATTAAAAAATATTAGTTCCGAACTAATTATTGAAAAATAAATTACTTCTGATTCGGTACTATAAGTGTCAAATTGTTGTTCATGCTTTTGATTCGGTACTTTAATTACCGAATTATTGTCCGTGCTTGTGATTCGGTATTCTAACTACCAAATTGTTGCTCGTGCTTTGTTTCGGCACTCAAACTTCCGAATCATTAGGTAATAAGTTGATTAATTATTTTTTTTCATGTGATTTGGTAGTTTGACTACCGAATTGGTTATTCGCGGCCACAATATTAGGGTTTTCTGTAGTTGGTTTCTACAACTTTAGGGTTTTGATTAGGTAAATAAAGCACCCTGATCTTGGGGATGAGGGTGTCGGCGTCCAACACCACTGCCTTGAACAGCTTGGCAGCCGGGATGGAGGAAGGAAGCTCGATATCGTAAGTGATGGCCACCATGGTTGGTTTCTGAATATGAAAAACGGATGAGGGATGGAGGATATTGTGTGGTTGTGTGAGAAAATTGAGAAGGGAAGATGGCATTTTATAGAGAGAGAAGAAGGTTGTATGCATGCTTATTCTTCGTATCTCAATTATTCATGCATGGTCGATGAATTTACACGATGAGAGAGAGAGAGAGAGCAGTCATAGTCGACTTAGTATCATTGACAATTAGTTAGAGCATGTCATTGCGGACTCCTTCCTATTCCTTTTATGTTCATATGCAAATTGCAGTTTAATTGCTTATTTAAAACATTATAAATTTTCAATTTAGAATTTGAAGATTTTTATCATTCTCAACCCAATACTTAATTTTTTTTTATGTCCATTGAGAATTTATTTTATTATTCTAAATCGATAACTAAATTATATATGTTTCAAATCTTAAATTGATAAGATCCACACATCTAGGAGACTAGGACCGAGTTATATGGTTAAAGTGTGACACCCTCCATTTAAAAATATTGGTAATAGATAGGGGAGTAATCGAATCGAGCGGAGCCGAATAGTGAGCTGCTCGAGCTCAGTTTGATCGAATTTTGATTCGAACTCAAGCTCGACTCGAAGCTCGAGCTCGGTTCGTTTAGTAAATAATTGAACTTCGATCGAACTTTTTTTGAGTCGATATCCGAATGGGTGCTTTATTTGGGTGACCACAACCCTAAATATGTAAAAACCAACTACAGAAAATCCTAATATTGTGGACGCGAGTAACCATTTCGATAGTTTGACTACAGAATCACATGGATAAATTAATTAATCCACTTATTACTCAATGATTCGGACGTTGGAGTGCCGAAACAGAGCACGAACATCAATTCGGTAGTTATAACACCGAATCAAATGCCCTAATATTAATTCGGTTGTTAAATTGCCGAATCAAAGGAACGGAAATCAATTCGGTACTTATAGTACCCAATCACATGTAATGTACTTTTCGGATTAATTTTTTTACTTAAATAAATATTAATATTTACTTTTTAATTTTTTTTGGATTCGGTAGTTAAACTACCGAATTGAAATTAATGTAATTTTTAAATTTCTTGGATAAATATTAATATAAATTATATATATTTAAATCAATATTGATTTTTTTCATATTTTTTGATTCGGTAGTTAAACTACCGAATTAAAATTGATGTAATTTTTAAAATTTGAAATTTGAAAAAATTCAAATTTCGAGTTTTCAATTGGCGGGAGTTGACCAATCAATTCGGTATTTAAACTTTCGAATTAATTATATCTTTAATTATTGGTCTGCCAGTCCAGTACGCTGTATTTTACTTTATTCAGAGGTGTAGTTGACTGAAGGACATAAAGTAATTCGGTAGTTACAGTACCGAATAACTTTTATGTCGTCTTTTTCAATTATTAAGGTTTGTTTTGTGCAGATTGTGCAACTGGCTATGGCAGGAAAAGTAATTCGGTACTACCGAATTACTTTTGTTTTGTCTTTTTCAATTATTATGGTCTGTTTTGTGCAGACTGTGCAACTGGCTATAGCAGGTAAAGTAATTCGGCAGTAACAGTACCGAATCAAATAATTATTATTTTTAAAACTAGAAGAGTCATCAACATACGCAAATTAATTTAATGAAAATTACTAATTAAATTAGTTGAATGTTAAAGAATATTAACACTGATGTGAAATATATTAATAAATTAATTATTTAATACTCCCTCCGTCCCGCTAGAATAGACCCACTTACCGAATTTGGCGTCCCAATTAAATTGGCCCCTTTCCAAAAATGGCAACTTTTTCACACAACAATAAAATATTCATTCCACTAACTCATTCTACACTCACAACTCTTAATTTCCGTGCCGAAAAGAAAGGGGCCTATTAAAATGGGACGGAGGGAGTACTATATTTATATTTTTTATTGAATTATATTTAAATATTAATAAAATCATAAAAATAAGAAATTGATAATATAATTTTTTAATTTAAATAATTATATTAATTAAATAAATATTAATCATTTATTATAAAAACAAACGAAAAAACTTAAAATAATATTGTCACAATTAATTCGGTACTTTAAGTACCGAATTGTTGGAAAATATGATTTGACTATCTAATTCGGTAGTTAAACTATCGAATTAATTAAAACTTACTCTGTTTCGATCTTTTAAGTACCGAATTGATGGTAACATCATTACAACTAATTGCTTTTTTATTTTGACAAATAATTGTAATTAAAATTGATAAATACATTTGATTCGGTAGTTTAAGTACCGAATTACTGTTAAATTACAATGATACGGTAGTTTAACTACCGAAATGGTTATTTGCGTCCACAAAAAAAGTCAACCTATTTTGATGACCACATATCTAGGTTTGTGGTTAAATAAGTATTTTTCTTCGAATAGCTCACGAGTAGCTCGACTCATTTACACCCCTAATAATTAATTATGTGAAAGTTAATTCAGTTTTAGATAAAACCAAGGAAAAAAAAAGTTAAAATATTTTCACCACAAAAAATAAAAATATTCAACCCGAATAAGCCAGGTTGAGTTTTACAAAGTTCGAGAAATATATCTGTATTACTCCCTCCGTCCCTTATAAGTAGTCCCTTTTCTTTTCGGCGCGGAGATTAAGAGTTGTGAGTGTAGTGGAATTAATATTTTATTGGTGAGTGTGAAAAAGTTTGTCATTTTAGGAAAGTGGGACTAATTTATGGGACAAACAAAAATGGAAAGTGGGTGTACTTCAACGGGACAGAGGGAGTACTATTTTTAGCACAATTTTATCATGAAAATATACTCTTAATGTTAAATATACTTCGTACAATTAACTTTTAATAGATTGTTAGGTCCTATGAATATAGCGTTCACTTAATGTGCGGAAAGCATGTATCAGATGTAACTGTATGGGCTAGGGATGAAAGACTGTTTAAATAAAAATAAAACTTATAGTCAAGCACATTAAGAGTTTGGTTTACAATTATACACCAACAATTGGTTTGAGATATTTGGTTTTTAATTATGAGGGCATGAAAATTGATAATGTAAAACTAGACGTAAAATTGAGAGAATAAGAAAAGACAAGTTTATAGTGGTTCGAATTCAAAACTGAACCTACGTCCAATTTTCATTTAGATGAACGGAAATTCACTAATTGTAACTTTACACCGTAATTTAATACAATTTGTAGTTTTCGTTCTTCCAGTCACGGGAAGTTTCTCCCACACTTCAAGTTTCTGGATTTCTTTCAAGTTTTATCTCAAGAATCTACTACCTAGGCTCTTCGTTGATTTCTCAAACCTCAGCTGCAAATTAATTAATTAGATATGAATTTTAATCCAAATATAAATATTATTTTATAAAGAGAAGTATCCTGCGAGACCAGCGAACCTTATTTTGCTAGAAAAATTATAAATTGGTTGTTTCTCATTATAAAAATAAGCAAATTAATTGATCAAATTTTAGGAACAGCATGATTATCTAAATATAACACAAAAATTGATCAATTATTTGAATTATACATCAGTCGATAATTGCAAAGAATTTGTCGGTTTCTTTCACGATTATAATTAAGACATTGACATGTAGAAAAACGTGCTTTATTATGCTACTCAACGTATAATAGTAAAACATTAAACACTTTCACACAAATAATAAAAATTGCATGCACACAATATCTTCTACTTCAAAATAGAAGATTCGAACTGTGTTTTTTCAATAGTCAGGGTTGGCCTGAATGTAAGACTCAATAGCCCTGAACATGGCAATGGCCTTCTCTTTCCCCTCCTTGATCTTCTCCTCGCTGATCTCCGCATCTCCCTTGGTGTTGTAAATGCTCCTGTTCTTGCTGATGCTTCCTCCGTCTTCGGTGGGAACGATCTTGATATGATAAGTGATGCATTCGATGACATCGGACAGAGCATCACCCTCAATGATGCTGTAGGTGTGGGTCAGGTTCTCCTTGTCGACGGCATCCACACGGTGCTTCACGCTCTTGTACTGACTCCCTTCTCCGAAGTGGATAACCTTGACGGTCCCAACACCGCCGTCTCCCTCCAAGATTTCGACATTCTTGATGGCCTGAGGCATGATTTTGGGTATGAGGGTGTCGGCGTCCAACACCACTGCCTTGAAGAGCTTGGCAGCCGGGATGGAGGAAGGAAGCTCGATATCGTAAGTGATGGCCACCATGGTTGGTTTCTGAATATGAAAAGTGGAAAAGAAATGGAGGAGTTGAGAAAGTGAGTGTGAGAAAATTGAGAAGCGAAGATGGCATTTTATAGTGAGAGAAAAATGGTTGTATGCATGCTATGCTGCATTTTTCTTGGAACGTAGTTCCCATTTAGTTGACTAAATAATTGATGGTCGATGCATTTACACGATGAGAGGGAGAGAGAGAGAACGTGGTCGTCGACTTAGTATCATTGACAAGTAGTTATAGCATGTCATTGCGGACTCCTTTCTATTCCATAATTTTAGCCAAAAACTTGTTAGGCAGGCCTAAATGGTTTAGGCGGATTTTATTCTACTCAAATGGGTTGATCCATCCCAAATAGGGTTTATTAATCCCAATTAAGGTATATTATATGAGTTTGGGCTTGGGTTAATGGATAAAACCCACTTAAATCGTTTATGCCTGCCTAACCCAAGACCTTCCCATAATTTTAAGTTCATATAATGTAAATGCAGTTTAATTGCTTATTTAAAACTTTATAAATTTTTGTTACAGAATTTTAAAAATCTAAAAATTCTCATTCCCATAGCTAGTTTTTCAGGTTCTAGAATTCATTTTATTATTTTAAATTGATAATTAAACTATTTTTCAAATCCTAAATTTATAAAGTCCATACATTTAGGAATATGTTATATGATTAAAGTGTGACACCTTCCCGTTTAAAAATATTGGAAATAAAATATGTGAATGTTAATTTAGTTTAAATTGATAAATTGATTTAATTGAACCGAGTCAAAAAAAAATTTAATTAAAGTTAAAATGTTTTCACCACGGAAAGTAAATTTTCAATTCAAATAGTCCAATTGCATTTTACGAAGTTCGAGGTGTATTAGTATTTTTAACATAATTTTATCATGAAAATATACATTTAATATTAAATATCGTATTAGTTAATCAAATTTAAATTACATGATAATACTTGGTATAAATAATTTTTAATAGATTGTGGGGTCCTGAAACAAAGTATAGCGTTATCTTAGGGGCGTTTGGTTTAAGTGTCGGAATCACTATGGGTATGGATATAGGTATGAATTTGAAAGTAGAGGGATGGGTATGAGTTTAACCATTTCAATAAAGATGTTTGGTTTATAAGATGGGTTTAGGAATCATTTTAAAATTTGATATTTTATTTCTTAATATATTTAGAAAAAGAATTAAATATTACATAAATTATAATAATTAAATTTTTAATAAAAAAACAATAAATGAAATAAAGTAATAAATAATATTACTTTGAAATATTTATCTTTATATTTATTTTATACAATATAAAATTAATATAATAATAAAAAATAGTTTAAATATTATCACAACATTTAATTATAGAAAATATTTTATTATAATAATATTAAAATATATTAATATTAAATTAATAAAATATAATTATAAAAATATTTATTAATAATAATTACTTTAATTTAAAACTAATATTTCGAAAATAATTAATATAATTCTACTAATATTATTATATTAATAAAAATGTATTATTAAAATAACATTTTATATTATAATTAGTATTTAATTAATAATATAATATTAACTATTTAATAAATGATATTACTAATGTTATTATACTAATAATAAAAATATTAATATTAATAATAATAATATATAATTAAAATACTATTTTAATCATCATTAAGATTCTATTATTATTATATTAAAAATAATGTAATTAAAATATTTTATAAGCAATCATAAATGAAAAATAAATAGGAATAATATAATAATATTTTTATAAATATTAAAAATTAACATAAAACTTGATTTAAAAAATTAAATAAAAATAATTACTCCCTCCGTCCCGGCTGAATTGTCCCGGTGACTTTGGGCACAATAACCAAGGAGTGTGAGTGTAAAGTAAGTTGAGTGGAATTAATATTTTATTGTTGAGTGTGAAAAAGTTGCCTTTTTAAGTAATGGGACAATTGAGGTGGGACGGACGAAAAAGGAAAGTGGGACAATTGAGGTGGGACGGAGGGAGTATAATAATATTATAAACATTAATATTAAAATAATCAGTAATATAATATTATAATAATAGATAATTACAATAATAATAAGTAATATAATACTTCATTACTTATTCAATAATTATATTAATTTTAATTAATATTATAATTAATAAAGAAATTAGAGGATTTAAAAAATAATAAAATTAATTAAATTTGGGAATGGAGATGATACCCACCATTTATGTTGGGAATCACCATTCCCAATTATTTGGGAATCAAATCCATTCCTCCATACTCAAACCCATAAACCAAACAATGGGTTTCGGAATCATTCCATTTCTTGATTCCGAAACCCATGAACCAAACATCCCCTAAATGTATAGAAAGCGTGTAGCAGTTGTAACTGAGTAGCCCAGGGATCAAATAGAGTTTAAATAAAATTTATGTTTGTAGTAAAATAGGTTAAGAGTTCAGTTCACAATTGTATACCAATTGAGTTCAGTTGTTGGGTTTTAAATCTTGAGTGTGCAAAAATTGATAATGTAAAAATTGAACGTAAAATTGTAAGTAAAGAAACAAGTTTTTAGTGGTTCGGATCTAAAATCGAACCTACGTCTACTCTTCATTTAGATGAATAAAAAATTTACTAACTCCAACTTTACACAATAATTTAATACAATTTACAGTCTTCAACATAGGAAGTCCTCCTACTTCCAATTTTCTAGGTTCCTTCAGCTTTGAGCTTTAGTACGAGAATCTACTTGATACTTGATAGGCTCTTCGTTAACTTCTCAAACCTCAGCTACAAATTAATTAATTAGATAGAAATCTTAATTCAAATAGGAATATCATTTTATAAAGAGAAGTATCTTGTGATATCATCTCACAAACTTTATATATTGCGAGAAGAATTATAAATTGATCCATTCCCATATTAAATACTATAAAAGAATTAATCAACTCTTTACGAACAGATTGATTATAATTTTAAATATATGTATAACAAAAAAAAATCGATCAATTATTTGTACATATATCAGTCGATAATTTCAAAGATCGAATTCCTCGGTTTCTTTCACTACTATTTTAAGAGATTGACACAAGTTTCTTTTGGCCAGGAAATTTTAAAATCTCCATGTAACAAAACGTGCTTTATTATGCTTCTCAACATACAATAGTAACATTCATCACACAAATAATAAAAATCATGCAAACAATATCTTCTGTTTCAAAGTAGATGATTCAAACTGTGTTTCAGTAATCGGGGTTGGCCTGGATGTAAGCCTCAATAGCCCTGAACATGGCGATGGCCTTCTCTTTCCCTTCCTTTATCTTCTCCTCGCTGATCTCCGCATCTCCCTTGGTGTTGTAAATGCTCCTGTTCTTGCTGATGCTCCCTCCGTCTTCGGTGGGAACGATCTTGATATGATAAGTGATGGATTCAATGACATCAGACAGAGCATCACCTTCAATGATGCTGTAGGTGTGGGTCAGGTTTTCCTTGTCGACGGCATCCACACGGTGCTTCACGCTCTTGTACTGACTCCCTTCTCCGAAGTGGATAACCTTGACGGTGCCAACGCCGCCGTCTCCTTCCAAGATCTCGACACTCTTGATGGCCTGAGGCATGATCTTGGGGATGAGGGTGTCGGCGTCCAGCACCACTGCCTTGAAGAGCTTGGCAGCCGGGATGGAGGAAGGAAGCTCGATATCGTAAGTGATGGCCACCATGGTTGGCTTCTGGATATTAAAAGTGGAAGAGAAATGGAGGATTTGGTGTGCTTGTGGTCTGAGAAATTTGAGAAGGGAAGATGGCCATTTTATAGTGAGAGAAGGAAGGTTGTATGCATGCTGCATTATTCCCATTTAGTTGACTGACTAAATAATGCATTTACACCGAGAGAGAGAGAGAGAGAGCGTCGTCGTCGACTTAGTTTCATTTACTAGTAGTTGTAGGCTTTGTAGCATGCCATTGCGGACTCCTCTCTATTACTTTTATGTTCATATAATATAAAATGCTGTTTAATTGCTTATTTAAAATCTTATAAATTTTCAATTTAAAATTTAAAACATTTTAAAATTCTCAATTCATGAATACCTATTTTTTCAAGTTCTTAATTGTGAATTCATTTTATTATTCCAAGTCAATAACTAAAATATTTTTCAAATCCTAAATGATAAGAGCCACACATTTAGAAATGAGTTACTGGTTAAAGTGTGACACCTTCCCTTTAAAAATATTGGTAATAAAATACGTGAATGTTAATTCAGTTTAAAATTGGTAAATTAATTAAATTGAACGGGGTAAAAAAAAAATTAAGTTAAAATATTTTCACCACAAAATATAAAAATACAACTCGAATAGTGCAGGTTGAGTTGCACGAAGTTTAAGGAATATATATGTATTACTCCATCTGTTCCGGCTAAAATGGCCCCTTTTTTTGGGCACGGGAATTAAGGACGGTGTAAGTAAAATTAATATTTTATTATTGAGTATAAAAAAATTGTCATTTTTAGAAATGACCGGGTCAATTCAGTTGAGATGTCTTATTTGATAAGTGGGTCAATTTAAATAGAACGGAGATGATATTATTTTTAACTCAATGTTAAAATAAAAATATACTTCTACTGTTAAATATTATATTTTTTTAGTCAAAATTTTAAGTTACATGATTATACTTTGTACTGATAATTTTCAATAGATTATTGAGTCCAGGAACAGAGTAAGTATAGCTTTAACTTAATATGTGGAAAGCATGCTACATTTGTAATTGGATTGGATAGAGATCATAGACAGTCTAAATAAAATCTAAGTTTATAGTCGAGCAGGTTAAAAATGCAGTTCACAATTATACACCAACATTTGGGTTGAGCTATTGGGTTTTAAATCTTGAGTGCGTGAAAAATAATAATGTAAAAATTGGACGTAAAATTGAAAGTAAAATAGACAAGTTTATAGTGATTCGAATCCAAAACTGAACCTATGTCTACTCTTCGTTTAAATGAATGGAAATTCACTAACTCCAACTTTACACCATAATTTAATATAGTTACAGTCTTCCTTCCTTTCTAGGTTCGTTCAACTCTGAGCTTTGTCACAAGAATCTACTTGCTAGTCTCTTCACTGACTTCTCCAACCTCAGTGCTAATTAATTAATTAGATATGAATATAAATTCAAATATAAATATCATTTAATGAAAAGAATTATCTTGCGAGATAAGGTTTGCGCGAAAAATTATAAAGTGGTTGATTCTCATTGTAAAATTAAATGAATCAATCAACTGTTACGTACAGGCTTATTTATTTAAGCATAACAAAAGAGTTGAACAATTATTTGGATTATACATAACTCCATAATTGCAAAGAATTCGCGGTTTCTTTCACGGCTATATTAAGACATTGACACAAGTTATTATGGCCAGAAAATTTTAATATTTCCAAGTAACAAAACGTGCTTTATTATGCTTCTCAACCTAAAATAGTAAAACATTCAACAAACTTTCACACAAATAATACAAATCATGCATACAATATCTTCCATTCAAAATAGATGTTTCGAACTGTGTTTTTTCAATAATCGGGATTGGCCTGAATGTAAGCCTCAATAGCCCTGAACATGGCGATGGCCTTCTCTTTTCCTTCCTTGATCTTCTCCTCGCTAATCTCCGCATCGCCCTTGGTGTTGTAAATGCTCCTGTTCTTGCTGATGCTGCCTCCGTCTTCGGTGGGAACAATCTTGATATGATAAGTGATGGATTCGATGACATCGGACAGAGCATCACCCTCAATGATACTGTAGGTGTGGGTCAGGTTTTCCTTATCGACGGCATCCACACGATGCTTCACGCTCTTGTACTGACTCCCTTCGCCGAAGTGGATAACCTTGACAGTACCAACACCGCCGTCTCCCTCCAAGATTTCGACATTCTTGATGGCCTGAGGCATGATTTTGGGGATGAGGGTGTCGGCGTCCAACACCACTGCCTTGAAGAGCTTGGCAGCCGGGATGGAGGAAGGAAGCTCGATATCGTAAGTGATGGCCACCATGGTTGGTTTCTGGATGAATATGAAAAGTGGAAGAGAAATGGAAAGTGTGAGTGTTGTTGGTGTGAGAAAATTGAGAATGGGAGATGGCTTTTTATAGTGAGAGAAGGAAGGTTCTGTGCCTCCTATTGTAGCCATATTTGGTTGAATCCAAAGTCAATTATTATTTAGGTGCATTTATGAACTGATTTAATAATTGATGATATTTTCTATTTTGTGGGTGAGAACATGGCATTCTATCATTCACAATTAGTTAGCATATCATTCACAATTAGTTAGCACCTCATTGTGGACTCTTGTTTTATCTTGAAAAATATGATGAATTATGTCTAGTTATATGCCATATATCAGTTTCTTTAATGTGTATGTAATGAAGACAATGTGATTGTTGTCATAGTATAAAAAAACAACTTATAAAATCATAAATTAACAACTTTTGTAATGTATAAATCCTTTTTGTTAAAAAAAAATTGTATCTCTTTTTATGATATCCATGATAATGGCTGCCAATTTAATCTAAAATCTACATGTTGACATGATTAAACCAAAATAATTTCATCCTTAAAAAATTTAATCCAAGTAGCTTGAGGTTTGATAAGATTGAGCTTGAAATTCAATGAATTTGTCTAACTGATCCGATTAGTTTTTGTCCTATTATTTTTATTATAACTATACTAACAAAATGTACTTATATTCAAGATTATTCTTTATTAAGTGATAGTTATATATAATTGTATAATTTCATGCAACTAATTTTTAGTTGATATAGTTAAGTCAAGTCCTCAAAAGTTTTTAAACATATTCAAATATTGATGATATAACAAAATAATAATTTTTTATATTCAAATTGATGGATTCATAAAGATTTGGAGTGTTTTAATTTTTTTTTTCTATAGAAGAATAAATATCTAGTATATTTCTTATTGTTTACAAAGCTGAAAAGAGGGACCAAAATGTCTAATAACATAAAATTTATTTATATTAAAACTAAAAAATACTTTGTAACTAACACGCAATCCAATAGAAATGAACGGAAACTAATATATTTCATATGGCAAAAACTTGCGTTAGGCAGGCCTAAACGGTTTAGACGGGTTTTATCCTACTCAAATGGGTTGACCCATCCCAAATAGGGTTTATTAATCCCAATTAGGGTATATTATATGAGTTTGGGCTTGAGTTAATGGATAAAACCAGTCTAAATCGTTTAGGCCTGCCTAACCCAAGACCTTCTCATTTCATATACATTTACTACTAGTCAGGCTAAGTTTTGGTCCGATAGACATGAGCCTACGAGAAAGCTCGTCTCTGACCTATTAACTATCATAAATTTGCATATAAGCCTAGGTCTAGTCTTTTTAGTGATATAGGTTGAGCTTTTAGTCTATTTAAGACATATTTAACCATATTCCCACCCCTAATCATGAATTAGACATAACAAATTGAAGTATTTTGCAAAGGTAGAGAAACTGAATATGTAGAAGAAAATGTCATAATCATATTTAATTTGGAAGAAATATAGGTTAGAGCACTCCATGGTAGACTTATCAACACTCCCCCTTTTTTGGGCAATAAAATGTAAACACAAATTTTCCATGATTAAGTCTGATAAAGCTTGTGATCTCCTTCACACAAACAAAATATATATCTAATGACATCATAAAATATACACTCCACATGTATCCATGAAGATGGCTTCCTACATTTGTAAGAAGCCTTCTGCTTGTCCAAAAAAACACACATTCTACTTTCTCTATCAGAGACTCAATAGCTCAAAACTTTCTAGTCGGTTTCCGGGCAGTAGTAGGAAGGAAAAACATCTACTAGAACAAGTTCCAAATCAGTGTATCAAACACCTCATCTCTGGACCGATGATGGAAAGATTTTTTTCCGCGGTGCAGCTGCTCCGGTTCTTGATTCAGTTCCTGCTGTTAGTGTTGCTCTACCTCTTGCTCGAATGTCGTGTTTCATCAGCTCAGATGATTCCTTGTCGTGTGGTTTAGTACGTGCAGGACTTACAGCTGGTGTCGATTTTGGTAAAATCTTGCATTGTGTGTGTCTGGTCTGACATGAATCGCGGTGTTTAAGGCCCGGAGAAGGTTGTCTTCTGCTTCCGATGATTCCATCGTTGTCTGAGTGAGATAGAACGAGATAAGTGATGAATGACAGAATAATTTATGAGAGAAATGACAGCAAACATGTAGATTATGTAGACAACCTCACAAGTATAGCTACTATTCATAGTAATCACTTAACATTTCAAATATATAATTATTAGCAAAGAAAAATTATAATTAGATAAATTTAAAATTGTTGTTTTAAAAATATATAAAAATCAGCCTTCTGCCTAGAGATACCATCAAGTAGTTTTCAATTCGGTTAGAGGCCGCCTAAATTTCTTGCAACAGAGGTCAAGAGTGAGATGAATGTAAGGGGAGACTGAATACCGGCATGAGCAAGAATGTGACACGAAAAGAATCTAGTAACTTTAAGAGAAACGAACTGGCTCCTCGAGTCTAAAAGATCATGAAACAAGGGGCGGTCCTAAGTGAGGGTCGACTGACTCCACGATCAATCAAAATTTTTTGTAATAGAGGCAATTGGCAGGGGAGCTCTCATCACAAACTTGGAAACTAGACAGATTCATTAATCTGCAGCGTATGAAAGTTACCTGGACTGGATAAGACTGCGCGTGGACGCGGGGCTGAAGTCGCTCTTACAGTTTTTTGGTTCACATTCACATCCACAGCTGCATTCATTTTGTTGGTTTCTTCTGTAGACAAAAGAAAAGAGTATTACCATTTTCTGCCAAGCTAAGACTGAGACTGTCATGCAATAATAATAACTGGTAATACAAATACCAAACCTTTGGATCTGTAGAAGCTAGGAGGCGGTGATTGTGGGACATACGAGCGAGGAACTCTCACCACCGGCCTTGGGGAATCATCTGCACATCCAAACAATGCAAAACTTTCAGATGTACTTCACTACTTCCGAAGGAATCACTCCAAGATTCTATTGCAGAACATGGCATTACACAACTATGATACGGAATAATACACGATATTGATGCAATAAACAAACTTTAAAACACACACAAGCATAGGTGAAGAACACGCGAAAGTAGATAACTCAGTTCAGTTGGTCGACTTAACAGTTAACACACACAAATTGATCACAAGAGTGAGTTATTTATAGAGAAGAACAAATTCTAATTTGAGTAAGAAACATCAAAGTCTGAGTAATTTACTGCTTATTATACCATAATCCTGATCAAGACCGCCCTAAAAGTAATCCTTTGCCATTTCTACCTAATATATTGCTAACCCAAGTTCCACATAGTAAAGAGGAGGTGGGATTTCCTTGGATAGAAGAGTCTCCATCAGCGTGATGCTTTTGGGAGATGCCCAAAAATAAGCCAAAGCGGATAATATCATATTAACGTCGGTATTTTGGTTCCTAACATATATCTTGATATATTTTAGGACAACACATCTCTTTGTGAACTGCCTAGATAATAGAGGGCTGCCTACACCCATATGGCGATGGTTCCCCACTGTGGCATAAAATCGAAATGACTCCGGGCGCAATTAATACAGATTGCTCAGAAAAGATGATTCAAAATCCATGATCATCACCTCATAAAAGGATTTCTGGCAGAATCAAAACACCACACACAAAAACAAAACCAATGAATCATAGTACTGGAAATAACTTCAAGAAAAGGAACATATAAAGGGTGGATATATTTGCACCTACAACAATTTATGGGATATCACGAGAATTAAATGAAATTTAAAAATAAAAAAAAAAGATTACCAGAAGAAGAGGAATCGTTGAGAGAGAGCCATTCAAAAGCTTTCAAAGACTTTAGAGAAGTTTTCTCATAAGCATATTGATCAGCATCTTCTCTCTGCACCCTCACCCTCACTTTTGGATACACTTTTCAAACAACAAAAACAAACCCATTTCAGAACAGAACAGCATAAGCTCAAATCATGTCTAAAACCCATGATTTTTCAACATCGGAGAACCCGAAGACTTACTGTTATCCTGGAGATTCTTCTTCCCAGATTGAGTCATGATAATATTAACTCGTTTGAAACAATATTTACATATATATGGAAGATCGCGGAATCAGAGGTGATAAAGAAGCATGTGTTAAAGATGTGAGATTTCAACGGTTTGAACCCAGAGATTGTTGAAGCCAATATTTATTGTTAAAGAAAAAACAATTAAATAAAAGGTGAGATCGGGCTGTTGCAATTTGGCGTGGCTCGACTTTTCGCAGTTTTGAATGATTATGTTCCACGTAAAACTCGAGTCAACTACTTCTTTCCAATTAATAACTATTTTTACATAATTCCCAAAGAAAAAAATTAAAAAAAAAAAACTCTAATTACTTTGTGAAATACGGCTCAGACACTCTAAGTAAATTGAGCATTTATCTAAATTTAAATTTGAGAATCTTAGTGGGTTTTTTTTCTTAATAAATGTATAAAAACAATCATACCAATTTGATTTTTTTTTTATAGTTAGTAAATTAGATGGGCACCTGCGCAGCAGTGGGTCCCACATCGCACTTTCCATGGACAGGTGGGCATATATTAGATATGGTCGGCTGATTGCGTTCATGAAGTTTGACGGCAATATGAGAGTTTTTAAATAAATGTATAAAAGAAAATTAAGATTTGTTTTAAATAAATGTATAAAAACAATAAATCAAATGTGTGAATTTATCGTGCTTCTGTGGCGTGTTGTAATACTATAAAAAAAAGATTGAGGGTTAAAAACAAGCAAAGTTTAAGTATGTGTTTGTTGATAGTTTTGAAATAAATTGCTGTAAAAGTTGGAGAATTTCATTTGCCTTGTTGGGATATAACTCTGACAAAGTTGATGGTGTTGTGTTTGGGCAACCTTATATATAATATATGCTTTGCTTCAAAGTGAAAACTTCATCTGCATATATTTCTTTTGTTTTTCTTATTTTGGAATTTAAAATATATAAATGAGGACAGGATGTTCCCACACAACTTCAACTTTTAACTTATGATCAATTAATTATAGGCAAAGCAGTGAATTAATGGCATTCCAAGATTGAGACTTTTGCAGATATTCTTAATCTTAAGTGTTGACTTTTCGGATTCCTCATTTTGTGTAATTTGTATCCTACATTATTCTCTGCATGGCAAGATTAGTGGCGAACGCATAGACTCATGATAATGAAATTCAGTTGATATTTTAGAATTTTTTTAATTGATGTTTTAATGAGTCAAACAATCTACTAAATTAAAATATCCCCAGCTAGATTAATTCACATTTGTAATATCATGTAAAAGAATTATTAAGTTGTAAGTCAGAACTGATTACAAATTTTTTAGATTTGTTGGCGAAATTATTTCACTAGCAAAGAAGCTTTTTCGGGTTTGCTAGCTAAAATCCCTTTACCAGCAAAGCGTCTTTCCATTGGAGGAAACTGGCTAACATGTCATCACCAGCTGGGATCCACCAACAAGGAGCTTACCCGCAACGTCACCAGCAAGGCGATACCCAACCAGCAAGAAAAGAAAGAAACAAGCGAAGACCTTTCAAGATAAGTTTAAACTTTAAGAAAGATGTTGGTCCCGAAATCAGAGTACTATTTTATGCAACGGAAGTTTTAAACAGATCTTGCACTTTCTGAAAACTAACTTGGGACTCAGTTTTTAGTTTCTGTAAAACTCGGTTTTAGGCTCAAAGTAAGTTAAGTTTTCAATTCAAGTATACACTTCAATACTTAGTCAAGTATTGAAGGTTTCAAGTAAGTATGCAAACTAAAAGTGCAGAAACTTAAAGAAAATGATAAATGACACAAGATATTTTATAGTGGTTCGGAATCAAAGTTCTACGTCCACTCTTCGGAAATCAATCCAAAAATTCACTAAGGATCAGTTTACAAGTCTTTTCACGATCTATAGCTAGCCCGTTGAAATCCTTCGTTCTTCATTCTGCTAGCGTACTTGCCCATAAACTCCTTATGCATGCTTCCTTCTTCAGCTTGAAGTGAGGACGCACCTCGCAGCCTTCAATCTGGATGGTGGATGTTTAATGTTCTTCCCATAACTAAGATGGTTGGCAAACGCCCATGATAGTTAGTAATGCGGAGTGGAAAGTTGATTGTTGTGTTTATTACTTGAAAAGTAATAAACACCAAGTGATGGCTTAAGCTTAGAAAGCTTGAGCCTCGTGCACTTAGATAGTTACCCAGAATTAGTAGCTTAAGTTAGAAGAAGTTAAGCCTCGTGATAGACACAGAATAATCATCGAGCTTTTGACTTTTCAGTTTGACAGAGATTCTGCTTATTTTTGCTTAAGACTTCGTTACTTTTTCTTGTCGAAGTGTTCAGCTATTTATAGGTGGGTTGGACGACAATTCAAATTTTTGCTTGTTAGACTCAACGATCCAGACGTTAGAGACAAAGATCGGGTCATCCAATCATAGCCATTCTTCTGCTCTGCTCTGAGATCTGCTTTTGGATTTTGGCAGTGTATTTTCTACCTGCTCTTATCAAACTCAGTTTCAGTCCGAGAAGCTTAATTCAAAGTTTCCTTGTACTGAGTGATTGATTGATACTTTAAGGAATCTTCGATATGACTTTGAACTCTATTCGGATTCCTTCTATCTTCATATTTTTCACGTGCTCTTAAATTTTGAAACTGAAAACTGACATTCTCCAAAGTCAGTTTTAAGTTTCCTCTCTTCTTTGGTGAAAAACTCAGTTTCCAGAAACTGGGTTTCTGGACATTTCAAGTTTCAAGCTCTGAAACTTAGCCTTGATCATTTCAAGTTTCTTGTCATCTTCACTTTATGTTCTGAAACTTGATTCTCGATCTTCAACTTCAGCCTCTAGTCTATTACAACTCAAGATTTTATCCTATACAAGGATTACATTTAAAGACATACTAGAAACCTAGAAGCTGAGTTTTGACACACCAAAACATCAAATAAAGGAGTAAACTGAAACTCAGTTTCTAACAATTTTCCCCTTTTTGGTGTTGTCAAAACCACTTATCTATAGTCAGGAAAAAGGACATTTGATAAACTGAGTTTACAAAAGACACTACTCAGAATACCAATCCTTTAACCTACCTACTCTATTTGATATTCCCCCTGAATTGGAGAGATATTACTCGTTTAATCAAAATAGAGCAAAGATAGATTGATTATCACACTGGAATATGTGAATTCAACTAAGTAAAAAAAAAAAACACTACATAAGGAGTGAGAGAGAGACAATGAGAGTTTGTCTTCAATCAAGTTTTCAATTTCTCATTGATTTGAGAAATTACAAGCACATTCAAAAATTGAAAACTGAAAATCAAAAAGTTCAAAACTTAAGACATTACAGACTTACGGAGGAGGAGGTTGCTCTGATGAAGATGGCTCGGGATCAGAAAGTTTTGTGGCCAACTCCATAAGTGCTTTAAAGTGAGCTTCCCTCCTCTGCTCCTCTGCCTCTTCAATCTCTCACCTCCTTTTCTCCTCTTCCTGTTTCTTCTTACTCACCTCCTTCTACTTTTTTCGCTCATTGATAAGTGCGCTATTTCGTTCACTTATCTATGGATTTTTAGGTGTTTTTGATATAATTATGGTGTGTTTACTTTAAATTCTGAGCATTGCATGAGTTTTATGTCTAAGTTATTTGTTATGCTGAAAAATACAGGTTTTTGGAGTGAAAACTGACCAAGTATGAAAAAGAGTCGTTTGGTGGTGTGCTCTGTTTCGATCGACAGAAATTGTGTCAATTGAAACAGAGGAAGGTTGTTTTTTAAGAGCCCGTTGAAAATTCAAGTTGATCGACAGAAACGGAGATCCTGTCGATCGACAGAAATTGTGTCGATCGACTGGAAAGTCAGAGGCAGACAGTCGACAGAGCGTTAGGGTGTTCGATTTTGAGAACCCATTTCGATCGACAGAAATTGTGTCGATCGAAATTCGGGTCAAGCTGGCATTTTTTAATATGTTTAAGTTATTTCCATGTTGGGACAATTAAACCTAGTATATATTGTTTTGTTTAGGCGATTTTTAGGGATTATGCCACTTTTGAGACTTAAACCCTAGAGTTTTTCTTGCTCTTGAATTGCTTCCGAATTGTGGTGAGGATTGTGATCGAACCTTTGAAGATTGGATGCAATTACAAGGCTTGTTTTCTCTATGAAGTTTTGTTACAGGTTTTATCTTTCCATATTTTTGTTTAACATGAATATGTGTAGGTAATCCTTTATTCAGATTCTAGGGTTTATGTGATTGTCTTGGATGCATGTTTAGGTGATTAAATCGATCAATATTTTTAATTGGTTTATCAATTCTTGTGCTTTTTCTTAATCTGATTAAATTGGCCATTTGATTAGGTTTTCATAATTAATTAATTTGAGACTGAAAAGTGAAAATTGATTAATGGATTTAAGAATTGATAATATGGATTTTAATTATGTCTGAAAAAAGGAATTTAATCCATAGGAATAAATCTTATGTTTTTAGGAGTTGTTAATTTTCCTAGTGATCAAAGGATATAGGAAATTGATGATCTACTTTATGAATTGCCAAAACCTGGAATTTGTAATATTTTCCTGATGTTTCACCAAATCTTTATTTTAAATTGATCGATGAAATTTCCTTGCATGCTATCCTTGACATGAACTTGCCCTGGAATCTGATCTTTTCTCTAGTGTTTTAAAACCCAATTTTAATTCCCTGCTTTAATTTAATTTTCTTGCACAATTAGTTTTAAATTTCAAAAACCCTTTCAAAGTTTTAATTACTTAGACAACAAACCGAAAACAAATGGTTCAGTACATGAGATGTTCGCTTTTACAATCTCCGTGGGATCGATAATTTTAACTTGTCACTAGTCTATAAAGTATCATTAAAAAAAATAGTGATCAAATTTTGGCGCCGTTGCCGGGGATTGTTTAGAATTATCTTGTTATTGAATCTGTTTAGGGTTGTTGATTTAAGTTGTAATTTTAATTTTAATTTCCCTTTCAGTTTTGCAAAATTTTCATATTATTTTCCTTTAAAATTTTTGCCAATTTTTCCTTTTAATTTCACTCTCTGTTTCGACCGAAAGAATTTATTTCGATCGACAGTTTTTCTGTCGATCGACACAATTTCTATCGACCGACAGAGAACCTGTTTTTCAGTTATTTCTGTTTTATCATTTAATTCGTGTGTTAGTTAATTCATTTCAGTTTATTTGTTGTTCTGTGTTTACTCACTCTTCCCTTGATTTATTTTCAGGTAGTTAATGCACACAAGGAGGAGTGGTAAGGCACCGATTCCAATCAACCCTGAAATCAAGGCTACGTGCAGAAGAAATAACAGCAGGAGACACCGAGAGGAAGCTGCTTCCAGCAGTGATACTGTCAAGATGGTTGAGGAACATCAAGAGAACATTCCCAACCTTACTCCCGAGCAAACAACTGAACTCTTGAGAGAGATGCACGCCATGCGGGAGCGTATGGTTATACTGGAGCAGGAAAGAGCCAGCAACAGGAATAATCGGAACAATAATCCACCCGAAGAGTCTTCAGATGATGAAGATGAGGATGATGATCTAGGGATTGATGCTGACGAGGATGAAGATGCTATCCAGAAGAGATACAGACCTAAGTTCCAAGAGACCGATTTCAGCATTGGCATCAATGCCAATAACTTTGAGTTGAAGATTGGGTTGGTGCAGATGGTTCAGCAGAGTCAATATGGGGGCCGAGCTACTGAGGACCCCTATGCTCATCTTGACAAATTTATCATGCTCTGCAACACCGTGAAGATCAATGGAGTCAGCAAAAGTGCCATGCGAATGAGGCTTTTTGCCTTTTCTCTGCGAGACAAGGCCCAGTCATGGTTTTCTGCTCTGGATAAAACCAACATCAGCACTTGGAAGGAATTGAGGAACTCATTCTTGATGAATTTCTTTCCCCCAAGTGTCATTAGGCAAAGGAAGAAGGATATCAATAAGTTTTCTCAGAGACATGATGAAAATTTCTATGAGGCCTGGGAGAGGTACAAGGAGTTGTTGAGGTTGTGTCCTGGTCACAATCTATGTTTGGCAGATCAGGCTGAAACCTTCTATGAAGGATTGAATGAAAAGACTGTCGAACTGGTGGATTCCACATTGGGAGACTCTGTGATGACAAAGGGGCCCAAGAAAGCCATGGCCTTCTTCAGAATATGGCAACTAACAGTCAGAGATGGTCTAGCAACCGCAAGGAACCAGTCAAAGTTGTGGAGAAGGTAGCAAAACCGAGGTAGACCTGATGGGAGAGATCAAGAAGCTGAGAGAGGACTTTGCCAAGATGGAATCTGGACGAACAGTTGCTGCTGTCGATCCAGTTCCGTCCTCTTCTTGTGAGACTGATACCGCTGATGTCAATTTTGTCCAAAGAGGTGGCTATCAGAATAATAACCAAGGTGGATATTTAAAAAATCAGGGCTACAATCAGGGGTACAATCAGAACTACAACCAAGGCTACAATTCCAACAGGGCAAGGAATCACCCAGGTTTCTCATATTCAAATCCTGATGCTGCCGAGCAACCTCCTACTGGATTTAATGTGGAGAATGGAGAAATTGTGGAGCCAAAGAAGAAGCTGAGCCTTGAGGAAATCCTAGCCAAGTTCATGCAAGGGTCCGATAAGAGAGTTGGGAATTTGGAGAAAGAAGTGGAAGGAATCAACTCCAAAGTTGATAGAGTGGAGAAACATGCTCAGATCATAGAGACACAGGTCAGCCAGATTGTCGCATCCCTTGGATCACAACATAAACAAGGGCAATTACCGAGCAACACTCAGGCAAACCCGAAGAATCAGAGAAATCAGGTCAATGCCATCACTTTGAGGGGTGGCAAGTCTTACAAGGGACCCGAACAGAAAGGGGCCGAATCTGAGGCCGAAGAAGGGAGTGAAAAGGAGCAGGAACCTGAGGCAGAAGCCTCTATTTCGATCGACAGAAATCCTATCGATCGAAATAGAGGACCAGAACCAGCAATCGATTCAGGAGATCCTGTCGATCGACAGAATCCCTGTCGATCGACACAACCGTCGGGCCCCGAAGAAAAGTTGCCCCCGATGCCTTTTTCGCAGCGATTTGCTAAGAAGAAGGAGAATGAGAGGTATGCACGATTTTTAGAGAACATGAAGAAGGTGCACATCAATATTTCTCTCGTGGAAGCTCTGCAGGAGATGCCGGGGTACATCAAATTCCTAAAGGATATGGTCACTCAGAAGAGACCTATGCTACAGCACGAGACGGTGAACCTATTTGAGGAATGTAGTGCTATCATTCAGAAGAAGCTACCTCTGAAAAGAGAGGATCCGGGTTCATTTACAATTTCTTGTGTTATAGGTGGAGAGACATTCGGCAGGGTGCTTTGCGATTCTGGAGCAAGCATCAATCTGATGTCGTTGTCCATTTTTAAGAGACTGGAGATTGGAAATATCAAGCCTACTACCATAACTCTTCAGATGGCTGATAGATCGATCTCTTATCCTAGAGGAATTGTGGAGGATGTCTTAGTGAGAGTCAAAGATTTCATACTCCCGGCTGACTTCGTTGTTTTGGACATGGAGGAGGATCACAATATCCCGCTCATTTTGGGGAGACCATTTATGAGGACTGGAGGAGCCCTGATCAATATTCGAGAAGGGAAACTGACATTCCGAGTCGACAATGAGTCTGTGACCTTCGATATTTTCAAGTCTATGCAAAAACACGATGATGGGAGCTACAAAAAAGAATGTCATGTGATAGACAGTTTTGATCTGGTGATTTCTTCCCTTTAGTTTCTATTCATTCTGAAACTGATTATCTAGAACAATGTCTTCACCACTCCTTATTTTCTTTTTCAGAACTTGATGAAGCATGTGACGAGCTTCTGGACTTTATTGTGGAGCTAGATGTGAAGGAAGAGTTACCTAGGGCAAAGGAGAACAAAAAGGAACCCCGGCCAATCCAATTTGTGAAAGAAGGAGAAAAAACTCGAGCGGGTGCCTCTGTTTTGCTCGACAGAGCATTTGTGTCGAGAGCTGGAAAATTACCTCCCTGTTGATCGACAGGGAGGGTGTCGATCGACACAGCTGCTGAAAATCATCCAGTCGACAGGCAGTCCAGGAGGAAGAAGAAGAAAGAAGTAGCCTCTATTTCGATCGATAGAGAGGTTATGTCGACCAACACAGCCATACCCGAGGCTGAAAAACGGCCCGAACCACCTATTTTGGAGCTGAATTCTCTTCCTTCTCATCTACAATATGCTTATTTAGGTCCTGACAATACTTATCATGTAATCGTTTCATCTTTTCTTAATTCTACAGAGTTGGAGAAGCTGCTACGAGTCTTGAGGGACCACAAGTCAGCTATTGGATGGACACTGGCAGATATCAAAGGAATCAGTCCAACCATATGCCAGCACAGGATTAATTTGGAAGAAGAGGCTAAGCCGAAGAGACAAGCTCAAAGAAGACTCAACCCTACAATGCAAGAGGTCGTGAAGAAGGAAGTACTGAAGCTTCTAGACAATGGAATGATCTATCCCATCTCCGACAGCCAATGGGTGAGTCTGACACAGGTTGTGGCCAAGAAGGGGGGAATGCAGATTGTGAAGAATGAGGATGGCAAAGAGGTGGCGATGAGACCAGTCACAGGATGGCGGTTTTGCATCGACTATCGAGCTCTCAATGCCGCCACATGCAAGGATCACTTCCCTCTGCCCTTCATCGATTAGATGCTTGACAGACTGTCAGGTTATCCCTACTACTATTTCCTTGATGGTTATTCTGGTTATAACCAAATTGCAGTGGCTCCAGAAGATCAGCATAAGACGGCCTTCACTTGCCGCTATGGGGTTTTTGCCTACCGAAGAATGCCTTTTGGTTTGTGCAATGCACCTGCTACTTTTCAGAGGTGTATGATGTCTATTTTTCATGATCTTATTGAGCACATTATGGAGGTTTTCATGGATGACTTCTCTGTTTTTGGTTGCTCGTTTGATGCTTGTTTGCAGAATTTAGCTACAGTGATGGAGAGGTGTGTTGAGACAAACCTGTGTCTGAATTGGGAAAAGTGCCACTTCATGGTGAAGGAAGGGATTGTACTAGGACACCGGGTGTCCTCTAAAGGTTTGGAAGTGGACAAGGCCAAGATCACAGCAATTGAGAAGATGCCGCCACCACTGAATGTGAAGGGAGTTCGGAGTTTCCTAGGCCATGTCGGGTTCTACCAAAAATTTATACAGGATTTCTCTAAAATCTCTAGACCCCTTTGTAATTTGCTTGAGAAGGATGTTTCCTTTGTTTTTGATGCAGAGTGCTTAAAGGCCTTCGAGCAGTTGAAGAAGGCATTGGTGACTGCTCCAGTTCTCACTTCTCCGGATTGGGATGAGCCCTTCGTGCTCATGTGTGATGCTAGCGATTTTGTAGTTGGAGCGGTTCTAGGACAGCTGAAGGGGAAGCTCTTCCATGTCATTCACTATGCCAGCAAGACCATGAACCCTGCCCAATGCAATTACACCACCACAGAGAAGGAGATGTTTGTTGTTGTTTATGCATTTGATAAATTTCGGCCCTACTTGATAGGGTCGAAAAACGTTGTTTATACTGACCATGCTGCCATTAAATTCTTGTTTGCCAAGCAGGATGTCAAGCCCAGGTTGATCAGATGGATCCTGTTGCTTCAGGAGTTCGATGTGGAGATAAAGGACAAAAAGGGCTGTGAGAATGTGATTGCCGACCATCTCTCCAGGTTGGAGTACCTGGTTGTGGGGGATGACCAGAAGATGAGGATCCAAGAGACCTTCCCTGATAAACAGGTCTTTGTATGCAGAGATAGGGACCTCAAGGAGTACTACTGCAACAAGACTCCGTGGTATGCCGCTATGCCAACTACTTGGTGAGTGGAGTTCCCCCTCCGGAGTCTACCCCACAGGAAAGGAAGAGATTTCTGAAGGAGGTCCGATTCTACTATTGGGAGGATCCGTACCTGTGGCGCGGATGTGCCGATAGCATTATCCGCCGGTGTGTCCCTCAGCCTGAGTTCTACAAGATCGTCAAGGCTTGTCACTCCTCTCCCAGCAGTGGTCACTTTGCTGCCAACAGGACCGCCTTCAAGGTCCTCTCTAGTGGGTTCTACTGGCCGACCATTCATGGCGATTGCAAGTCCTTTGTTTTTAACTGTGACTGGTGCCAGAGAATGGGCAATATTTCAAAGAAGGATGAGATGCCCTAGACCCCAGTGATTGAGGTCGAGATATTCGATGTGTGGGGGATAGACTTCATGGGCCCCTTCCCACCTTCAGGAGGTTACACTTACATTCTTTTGGCTGTTGATTATGTTTCTAGGTGGGTGGAGGCCATTCCGACGACCACAAATGACTCCAAAGTTGTGGTGAACTTCCTCCATAAGAATGTGGTGACTCGATACGGCACTCCTAGAGCTTTGGTGAGTGATGGTGGTTCCTATTTCTGTAACCGTACTATTTCTGCTCTTCGTGCTCGATATGGTGTCAAGCACAGGGTTACTACTCCATACCACCCTCAAGGGAATGGCCTCGCCGAGTTGTCCAATAGGGAGATCAAAGGGATCCTTGAGAAGACTGTCAAGATGAAGAAGAATTGGGCATTCAATCTCGATGACGCACTGTGGGCTTACCGTACTATTTTCAAGACGCCGATTGGGATGTCTCCATTCCAGTTGGTCTTTGGTAAGTCCTGTCATCTTCCTGTGGAGCTTCAGCACAAGGCATGGAGAGCTGTGAAGGAGTTGAATCTGAATTGGAAGGCTGCTGCTGAGAGCTGAGCTGCTTACTTGAATGAGATGGACAAATTCCGTGAGGACGCTTATGAGAACTCCATGAATTACAAGCTCCGAGCCAAGAGATTCCATGATCAAGGCCTGAAGAGGCGACAATTCTACAAAGGGGATTTGGTCCTGGTCTTCAATTATCGCCTCCGCTTCATGCCAGGAAAGCTGCAGTCCAAGTGGAATGGACCATATACTGTGGTCAACATTGCTAGCAATGGAGTGGTGGAGTTAGCTGGTCAAGATGGCACTATCTTCAAAGTCAATGGAAATCGAGTCAAGCGCTACTACAGCCCGCTGCAGATTGGAGCTGTGGATGTGCATTATCTGAACCGGCCGTGAGTTGAGGTATCATCGAGCTAATGACGTTAAATGAAGCACTTGGTGGGAGGTAACCCATCGCTTTACTGCTTTATTTCAGTTTTAGAGTCAAATTTTCGAGTCTTAGGTGTTTCAAGATTTATATCATGCATTTGAATAAATTTCCAGCTTTTAGATTTAGTTTCGAAATTCGGCCTCTGTTTCAATCGACAGCAATCTTGTCGATCGACAGAGTGCTGCTTTCAAGTTTCTGTCGATTTGTAAAGTCTATCGATCGACAGCAATCATGTCGGTTGACAGGAAATTATTAGAAAAAATGATTTTTTTGTCGATCGACAAACTATTTGTCGATCGACAAGGTCTTTTCATTTAAAATCTTGTTGAGTCGGATTGTGTCGATCGACAAACATTTTGTCGATCGAAACAATTATGTTAGCAGTTTAAATTTAAATTTTGTATTCATTTAATTAAATAAAAATAAATAAAAAATAAAAATAAAAAAATCTGAAAAATAGTGCGTCTGTCGATCGACAGCACGCCTGTCGATCGAAACAGACGCGCGAAGTCTGTTCTTTAAAACACGCTGACTGTTCTTATTTCCCTCACTCTCTTCTCTCTATCTTTCGACACACACACTCACCTCTCCCTCCCGATCGAAATTTCTGCCCCTCTCCTCCTATCCACTCAAGGTAAACCATCTCTCTCTCTATCTTTCGATTAGTTGCTCCTGTGATCACGAAAATCGTATTCAATTATATAAACACGAAATTTGGATACAATTCAATCTCAATTTGGATCAAAAATACATTTTGTGGATTCAATCTCTATTCTCCTTTGATTCTTCTCTTCGAACTTGATCTTTAAGTGTTCTTCGAGGTCTTCAACAGAATTTGGCTCCGTCGATCCTCTTCAATTTGATCTTGAAGCTTTATAACGTTAATCCAAAGGGGTTTCACCTTATTTTTGGATTAAACGTCATTCTTGAATGATTTCTTGAAGATCTTCGACCTTGTTCTTTGTGTTCTTGAAACTTGATCTTCTTGTTCTTCTTGATTTTAGTCTTTGATCCTTTTCTTCAACAATTTGGAGGACTTCTAACGTTTCTTCGGGGACTATGAGCCTTGATTCCGAATCAAACGTAGGATTTGCTTGACTTTGATGAGGAACGCGTTGAAGATGACGAAGAACGCCTTCA